>SJOL01000802.1:839788-874027 GCA_004794785.1 Opisthorchis felineus | reverse complement strand
CATTGGCGAGAAGTCGGGCTGAGATGGCCCAAGTGGTTAGAGCGCGAATTTACTGACCGGAAGGTCCGTGGTTCGAACCCGACCTCTGCCTCTCGACTTCCCCTGTCTAGGCTTGGGCAACCTGGCAGTATCTCAGCCCTCGTTCTTCCTTCAGATGGCATGGCAGCTAGGCACCGGAAGGGTAATGAGGCGAACACTGAAGGGTCTCCAAAACCCCCGGTACTCAGATCTGTCCGAGCGAGAACCTTATCGACCTGTAATATGCAAACGACATTGTTCTCATTTTGGAATACGAGCAGAAAAGCTGGCCAAGGTCAGCCAGTCCTTCAGCATGTTTTACGCCTGCAAAGTGGAAGTCTTTGAACACGCATCTGAGAATGCGAGAAATGATACTGGATGTTGTGGAACGCTTTACTTACCTCAAAAGTTGCATTGGCTCTGACGGCAGTGTGATGGACGGAATTAACGCGCAAATCCCGAAGAACAGAATTGCGTTGATCTTTTTTCGCCACTTTTGGTGACAAGAAGGTATGTCGCTTGTTCTTGACAAACGAGTGTATGAGACCACACTATATTGTTGTACGGCTACGAGAATTGGTCACTTATGGCGGAGAATCCAAGATGTCTTCAGGTGTTTGACCACCGACACTTCAGAGCTACAGCTGGAATTGGAAGGAACCAACCAATTCCGGATGAGGTGATCAGGGGGAGGGTTTTGGGCGAAGCAAACGGTCTTCCACTTCAAGAATGCATCCAGTGTTGCAAGCGAAGTTGGCTGAGCCACGTGTTAAGTGTACCGAGTTACCGCCTGCCTGTCAGACGAGAGCTGTTTTCCGTGCCTAGTTTAGAGTAGCGGAAACCTAGAGGTAAACAGAACTTGACATGGGAGAAGCGGATAAAGTATGTTACGAAAAGTTTGGATGGTGTTAGTGCTTCTCCCCTTCCAGAATAAGATCCACGTGGCCCTCCCTGTGCTTGACTGGAGACACTAAACGATATGGCGGCCATCCAGATTGTTTGATTGAATGTTGGAGGTGTAGACACCTCGGATATTTGTGGTAGGCTAGCCTTAGGTCCTCCTTCCTTCCCCATTTCTCTCCTTTCGATTATAAGAAATTATTCAAACAGGTTGTCGATCACAAATGTGCAGAATACATCGTTCTCACCTTCAAGGAGGATAGGAAAGCACGGGCGTTTCTCGACGGACTGATTAGTCTTCCCGCCATCTGGTGTGTGCTCTGTGTCGACGAAACATAAGGTCATGCTCCTGGGCATGCGTTCATTAAAGGCATCCATTATAGTCCAGGGTGATGCACTCGAATTAGTGGGGAGTTTTAAACATCCTTGAAGCTGTTTGCTAATTTGAAGCAAACTTTTCCACAATAGGGCTTTCAAACAGACTGTGTTTGTACGGAACCGAAGCAGCGATGTTGAAAGCTGATGTGCTGGCGAGGATGATACATGCTAGCAATCAGAACCGCATAGTATGGAATTTTTTAGACTGTAGTCGTTTTTACATGTGAGTTCCGGTCTGACTTCGGCTCGATAAAATTAAGTGTGGCCGATATCGCTGCGTGTTCCCGCATATCCGAAGAAAAACGCATGCTTCGGTTAAGTAGTCATAACGCAATTCACTAGTACATGGGATGATGCCCAACACCTGACAAACTGGGTTCCGTCGGATGGGAGCTGCAGGCTGGAGAGATGTTTTTCTTCTGTGGTAATGATGGTAGACGAGTTAAAAATTGAAAAAGGCTCAATTTCGGTCAGAATTCAGGGTGGATAAATCAGGTCCCCAAGGCAATGACATTATTCAAGATCAAAACGGCTAATTCAACCTTTCAATATAGTCTGGCTAGTCCCGTCCTGGTAAAAGTCCTCTCTTCTTTCCTTTGCGGACACTGTCAGTAATCTATGGTCCAGAATCGGTCATTCGGTGAACAGACACGCTCGTGACGTCTCCCAGCTATAGCCGAGCTTGAGATAGCCCAGGAGCTGAGACGTGAACTGCTTTCAGAAAAGTCCATCGTTCTAGTCCGACCGTCTTTTCTGTCATGTGATTCACGAAAACCTCAAGCAGTATTGAATGCAGAACGCAACTTTCTAGTACTCAGCTTGTGGCGTAAGCGGCATGCTATAACGTAACCTGTATTCAGCTATAACCACTCGGTGTGTGACATCGTTGGAGGTGTTCTGTGACTAAATTCACGCCGGTTGCTTTTTGACCGTATCACCGAGCCGTTTTCTTGTTGTCTACCCGCTCTGCTCCGTTTTGTCTTGTGATTCCCATATAACGACTGTTTTTGGTGATGATGCGGTTTGTTCGTGTACCATGATGTGCTCAAACTCACCAAAGTAACCGCATTTCATCAACGCACCAACGCTTACCCCGCAAAGCGGGATCGTTCGCAAATTACGTCGATTTTCTTGTGTTTTTTTTTAACAATAGACGCTGGATAAAATAAGATTAAACTACTGTGACATTACTTATTATAAGAAGGGCTTAACGATGTCACTAAGTGACATTGGGTGATATACTTGGGACCATACAAGCATTGGGGGGGGGGGGGGTGGAAGATAGCACTTATTTACAGGCCGATACAAATTCAGTAGTTTCTGTTGAAAACGTGGTGCCACAAAAAAGCTGCTGAAAGCAAATAGGCGAAAAATCAACTGCGACACAAACAGCTGGCCAATGTATCGAACTGATGCTCTCACCCGATTCGCACTTCCTTCACTTGGTAGCTGGGGTTTCCTTGAACGTGTTTATCTCGTGACTGCGCGAATTCTCACTACGGAGCTTGAGCATATCGACGTGAAGGTGCAGCGATATTTCACAGGTCTATAGGGACGCGGTCTGAGTTGAAGATTTTCAACTGTGGACTATTGTTGGTGAAACGTCCGCAGGGCATTGCGAAATGAGGTCAGTTACCGTCAGACTAAGTGCTGTGGCTTCTTCATGCTTTCTTGGTTAGGTTGCGCGTGATTTTCCTTTCACAGAATATGTCACAACCGTTTCCAGTGGAGAGCATGCTGTCACTCACTGGTTGGACTGCCTAGCTAAAGTTTGTCTGCCGTTGAATGGTGAGCTCTTGCCGACTGGAGTTCACAAATTACGTTGGGTGAACCCCACTGAGTTGTCTTACTTTGGTATGGTGCTCAGATGTGTTCATCTCTTTGCTGTTCCAAGGCATAGGTATCTTGTTCTTGCTGGCTTCTGTTGAATCTGACGGCTGTCCCCGCTCCAGTATCGGAAAAAAAGACTCACCGATAAGCAACGCAACAGCTTTATTGCAGCGAGCGAGTGCGAGTTCAAAGGTACAACGGCCTCGCGCTATATATTGAGGGGGCACTTTCTGACCTTGATCCAGGGCTGTCTTGCACTGTCTGACTTTGATCCGGGGCTGTCTGATCGGCGTTTAGTGGGGTTTGAGGGTCTCAGTAGGTTTCGGGTTTTCTGGGATAATCTTCAGGAATCTGACCTTCCTGACAGCTTCCCATAGGGATACAAAGCTGTTTTTAATGAGTCCCTATCCTTCCCATTTCTTTCCACTACTTACCAGGACATTGGTTCTCATGGTTTTATGGAGTTAGGCACCAGTATTTAATACCACTGTAAATGACGATGATGATGAGTAGTTGGGGGTGGTCTCTCGATGGAGGTATGTTGTCTTCACGTCCACTTTTGTCGATGCTGAAGACCAAAATCAGCTTGATACTTGGCCGTCCAGCACACGACAGTTGTGCGTTTCAAACCGGCCTAACTCGGGTGTCATCATCAAGTCTTGATTACGGTTTCTTTGATTCGGTCGAATTGACCTTTGGTTATTGTGTATGTCGCTAATTTTACGGTCTGGCTCTTTGACCTAAGCTATGCAGCCTGGCCAGGTCAGGCTTTCCCAAATCTTGTTCATTCGTGTCTCTACTCATCGGTCGCAAGATAATACTGGTAATTTGACTGTTTGAATGGCGCCATTTCATTAAATTCTAGTCAAACATAAAAAATCGCTCAGCTGTAACACTCTCTCGGTGTCTAGCTGCCATGCCACCCGAGGGAAGTACGAAGGCTGGGATACTGCCAGGTTTCTCAAGCCTAGACAAGGGAAGTCGAGAGGTGGAGGTCGGTTTCGAACCACGAACCTTCCGTAACGCCATCCACAAATGGGCATCTAACCTGAGTCTAGATTTCGTCCTTCGCTACCGTCGAGCAAAACTTTCCTGTTCACATTGCGTCCGTAATACGAGCAGACAGACTTCCAGTACTTCAACGCGTACGTGTTAAAACGGTGTAGATGTCTTTGGGTATGATCATTTATTTCATACGTGTCCATCTCCCCACAATTTCGTGGCCTGTCGAACATCCTGGAGTGCTTTTCTACTTCCGAAAGCTTTGGAAATGGGAATTCTCACTTACCCAAAGCTTCATGCCGATTCAATACTCAGTTCACTTGCGTTGTTTTGACAGCAAATTGCCTGCAGAGGGCAATCGGAAACAGTGCTGTGACGAGAAACCAGAAGGGTGACCAATACAACTATGTGACTACAGGAAGCTTTCAGTGCGGATTCAACTGGATCTAACACCAGTTTGCAGTTACGGCCTTTGAGTACGTTAGCTCTGGTGGTTGCCTAGGATTAGTTAACCGCTGTTGACCGAAGAGGTGCAGCGAACAAATGTCGAGCTGAATGAATCTGTGCATGGATCCCGCCTTAGCTTTGGTTTACGTTCCCAACATTCACCCATCGTTTGTCCTATTATCAAAACTTAGATTCGAGGTAGATCAGTGGTTGGGGCTTGGGATTACTGGCCGGAACTTTCGTGATTCGGACCCAACCCCGACATCCCGAGTGCCCTAGTCTAGGCTTGGTCGAGCTGACGGTATTTCACCCCTCGTGCTTTCTTCCGATGGTATGGCAACTAGACACCGAAAGGATCTTGCGCCTGAGCAACTGTTGTTTTTGTGTTTGACTTGTTGTTGGTGACATTTTCCGTAATTTTCTTCTTACACTACAACATTTTTTCTGCATACACCATACTTATTCCATTCCAGTACAAGGCTACAGATATTGTTGTCAAAGAACCTGGAACGATTGAGTTAGTTTTTACTCCAAAGGACACAGCTAAACCGCCCCAACGACACACTGTGTTCCAATTTCCTGACGGAGGTGTCAGTATGGCCATGTATAACACGGACGAGGTAAGTTCGTGCAGGGAATCTTGCCTAATGTTACATTTACCCCTAACTTGTAATAGTACGGCTAAATTGCTGTCGGTTCGAGCTCAGTTCTGAGTAGACCTATGTTCCTCTGGTTGCCACCATGACATGCCAATTTACGCTGTTCTTCATTAAGCTGCTTCGGATTGGGCTATTAGCAGTGACCCCACCATCCGGTTTTTATAAACAGTCAGAACGATCATCTTGATGCATGTCGGTGATGCATTAGGACCCGAGCATGTCTGAAGTGCATATTCTGTAAATGTAATCATGGAAACGAAAAAGATTCGCCAAAGGTACGACAATGAAACTTTGGCGTTCAATTTATCAGTTTCAGAAATTCTGGTAAGCCACGTATTGTGTTGCAGTCAGGGGGTACATTCCCTAACATGTGTCCGTGCTTTGAAGTACAACGTTTCGAACCCATTGTATAAGGGGTCCGTCATTTCAGTGTCTCTTTACGTGTCCGGAGCTCTTGTAGACAATACATTATCCATGTCCAACCGGAGGACTTACCCATCTCATTATCTTCACGCTACAATCAGGTCTTTTATTCGTAAGTTTACAAAAAACGCTCGGCTAACTTCAGTTTGACACTGCGAATGCTCTTGGTATTTGCAGGTCCCATCGTTCGCCTGTTTTTCACAATTGTTTTGTATAAAGATGCGACGCTTCACTTCACAACTTGCTGTTTTCAAGTTAACACGGTTTCAAATCTCATCTTGAACATGAGATTGACAGCGGTGAATTTATGCTGCTAGATAGCCAAAGTTACTTGATACAGTATGCAAATGTTTCAGGTAACAAACTTAAACCCAGCGGTCGAATAGGCTTAAGTTTTCTCGCAGTTTTATTCCTAAGACTACCTCATTATGGGTTCATCGAGGTTCTCAAGGTCACCGGGACATCCATCCATCAGAAGACAGGTCAACTAACGAGCCAGTATGAATGCTCACCCAAACGACCAATGATCGGTCAAGTTCGACCTGCGTGAGTAGGTCCATCAATCCATGCATACTCAACCACCACGCACTTCCACTCAACGCACTGAGTCACCTCACCTGGTGACGAGACGTTTGCAACCAAATTGCCTAGTTTAGCGAACAAACCGACCGTGACCATTATGACCTGAGCTATCCATATTCTTCAGTTAGAGATTAATGATCTATTAATAGTATAGAATGGCAATTGCATGCCCTTAAGCACATTTATAGCGTTATCTTTATACTCGATGGTCCCCAAAGCTCCTGGAGATGTCCGAAAGGGCCACTGGTTAGATTCCTACTCAGTCGCCTGTATGACGAATTTATCGAAGCGGACGTCCTAGAACAATGTGGCTTTTGGTCATATTGCAGTCAGCTGCCCGAGTAATGTCCAGTCAACATATCCGTTGACAAAACGTCTTCGTATAGAGCAATTTCGAAAGACTGTGGAAAGCGGTGCTGGGAGGAACTTCTCGTCCGCGCCTGTCGTGGGCTTGACTAAATCCGGTCAGTTCATAATAGGCTACTGAGTGTAATCCGAATATGGCTTCTGCCTGGTGCGCTGACAAAGCGTACTTTGTTCTTTAAGCCTTTACATGTTTCGGTGTATGAAGCCCAAAGTGGTGATGGAAATATCTTCTGGTACTCGTGGCAGTAATGACATCTCGAAACAACCAAAGTACCGATCGGAAGATTGTGGTCCGAACCCAACCATGACTTTGTGATTGCTCCCGTCTGATATCTCACTGGTGGCATCGCATCTGTACATTATCATTTGGTCAGCACGGATTTGAACAGCTGGAACAAAGTCACCGGCAGACTGGACAGAATCAACACTGATCTGTGTGTGTGTGTGTACACGCGTATGGGTCTGTGTATGTACGTGGACTTGGGGACGGAAGCTGAACTATGTGGACAAGACGCTTTTGACGGTATTCTGATAATGATCGCCTCGGCCACAGAGATAATTTGCTCACAATTTTCGGGGACCATCCTGAGGGCAAGTGACTTTCCAGGGAATTTTATCTCGCTTAACATGCACAGTTTGTCACCAAAGCCTTCGTTTGGTACAGCACAGAAGGAGACCGTTTACCTTTATCTACCACTGAAGGGCAAATGGCCCAATCCTAGACTGTTATTATCTCTTCGTTCATGCCCAAAACACGTCATTGAGTTAGCGAAATACACTCATTTGCATACCAGTTTGGTTTTCATGGGAGACTCACCGGAATCCCAACTGATTCCCTCGTTTGCGGTGTTCTTCTCCAAGTAAGTTGAGAGAAACTCGGGGACTTCGCCTACCTGATGTGTCCCAAGAAGGACGAAGCCGGTCGTGGGCTGTCGAAGAGCTTTCAGTAACCTTATAAGTAGTATGTTACATCATTGAGTTCCTTTTCATGCAGCCGTACTGCAGTGTGTTCGAACATATGACGCGATAACTCGGTCAGAGGAAAAAAACAATGTGCCATTTTAGCCTAATTGGTGGTAGCAGGACACCATGATCGACGCACAGCACAAAGTAAATCTTGTTGAAGCTTTCTGGGTCCTCCAAGGGACGCACTCACACCAAACAAAAGCGTTACTATGTTGCAGGCCTCGCTTGCTGTCACCCCATCCTCTGTCGTCTGATGTATTTTGTCCACAGACTCCAATTCCCTTTGGTCAAACCCTTCCGCCAGTCCCGCCCACACACACAGGGACCACCATTACTTCTGTGTGTGTGCATCCTGGGGTCATTTTCCTGGTGACCTTGGCCCAGCTATTCCACAGTTCACTGACTGTATCTGACTTCTCAGTTACCAATCTAATTGAATCTTCTAAACCCCATATGCTTGTGTGTCTTGAGAAGAAATCACAAACCGTATGTTCGTTAAGCCTTGTCTCCGTTGTATACGACTAATGTTGGCTAACGGTTCACTCACCATGGGATTTTTCTATCTAACTATTCCAGCATGGTTCCAAAGTGTGAACGCTGCGTTTGACATGTTCATGTGTTGGGAACTGCCCCTCTTTCTGTTTCCCGTTTGTTCCATGTTATTTGGTTTAACCTGGCTCCACACGTGCTTAGCGCAAATCGTTGGCGCACAGGGTCGTTGACTGAGTTCGTTGCGTCTGGTGCGTCCGGAAACTGGTAAGGATGCACAGTGCTACTTTAACTGTGCGTGCTTGTAAATTTCCTGAAGTTCTACGGGTTGCATCCACGGTGCTACCTGGCTTGTGCTCGGGGGTGCGCCTCAAACATTCGCACAGAAAGCAGCGGGGAACTGCAGGGAGCGGGCGAGATATCTCAGGGGTTAGAGCGCGGATTTACTGACCGCAAGGTCCATGGTTCCGGTGTTCAGAGCCATTCTGGACATGACGGGACTGTTGATTGACTTCAACCAATTACCAATTTCGAAACTGTTCAGTATGGGCGGCGGGAGTTCCACCAGCTTGTTGCTTCGTCGAAGCGTTAATCAGTTCGGAGCTAAATCTCATGTTTGTTTGGCTTTTAATGTGTGCACACACCCTTTTCAAGCGCAATTTTCTTGCCTGGTTATCGTGCTTCTTGGGCCACATTCTCCATACATGCCACAGTCCTTGGTTTCTCCGTTTATTATCTCCCCCCTCACAACACGTTCTATAGTCCAAACAAGACCTGTTGGACGTCTTCTGTTCATCACTTCAGTGCACATAAAAGTGCCCATGCTATTGGCCGGGTGACAGCAAATCCTGCCGACATACTGTTATCGGTTCATTCAGCACGCCCACAGATCGATAAGTTCGACTTTCTGGAGGCATTTATGAGTAGGATATTCATATCCGACTTTGGAGCGAATAAAGTTGAACGGTTTGAGCGTTAACTGAATTCCATTGGTTTATGAATTAATTGGGTTCCGCCACAACTTTTCGATGTGTATTTTCAGACACATATCGGTCTAGTTGTTTGTGGTTGCGGATTGAATAGTACGCACGCTCACATCACTCTCGTTCTCATATCCTCGTGCAATCATTCTGATGAGTCCACACCACAGGGGGCAAGCACTGGACTCGAGTTTCGCTCTTATTAGGGCTCATCAGCAAGACATATGCTTGACCGTACCGGGGTTTTAACTCCGCACATCTGACATGCGAGTTGAGCGTGTTACCACTACTCCACCAGAGCACGTTGGACGCATCTGAATTTTCACTTCTGAGCACGTCTGAAAAGCGAACTTGTTCACACTTGAGTGATGTGAGTGATGGGTCCGATGCCTCGAACGACGACCCAGTAACATACTTTGGTTGTGTCGATCGATTGACCCGCCTGTCAGGAATTCCCATTCAGGTAGCTCCACAGACGCTTGAAACCTGCTGGACCATCTTGCTTTTCAGCGGCCTTCGGTCCTCTCCGACACCCTTCTTCGCATGCGAAATGGTTGAAATCCGGTTGACAATAGAAAGTTTGACAACCTTGGAACGTCCAACATTTCGTGTGCTTTTCGGACTAGTCAAGTTCCTGTCTAGACTTGCAAGTCTAACCAAGGCTGACGTGGTCATCATGGTGTGCTCTGTTTTCTTCCAAACTAGCTGACTACCGGACGACTTCACTACCGCTGCAACTCAACGTGAATCGACAAGAAGTGTTCAACAAATAGTGCACCGGTTTTATTTTACTGCAATTCGGTTGTGTGGAGTGGAGGGATTAGCTGTCGTTCGAGATGGAATTTCTAGCTTTTGACTAGAAATCTGATTCGCAGGTAACACTGGTTAGGCTGTAGAGGCCTCGTAGAGCCCTCTTCTCCGAGCCTTGTATCAGATGGAGAGGACCCAGAGACAGTCAGTCCACGACTGGGTAACGAAGCATGGGGTCCCTTGCCAGTCTGCTCAGTCAAATTCGCAAATGCTGTCTCCCTGGATGGGGAGACAAACTAATGGTTAGTGACCCTGACAGAAATGGCCGCGTCACGCTGCCTACCATTGGCGGTCCTGCAGCAAAGCCTTTACTTCCTGCCCTATTGGACAAACAGATCTGTTTGTCGTCCATTCACAGACGGGGCAATCGTCTCAAACGCATGGCTGTCATTCTCCTTACCCTCAGTATAGCGGCTGTAACCACTGCACTTCGGTGCACTGGTTGTGAGCTAATAAACTGAACTGAATTGATTCGCAAGATAGAGACTGCGGGACATCAATCCCTAAGAACTGATGCCTGTTGGTTCTATTCAATAACCTTTCAAATCGAGACCAGCCGTTGAGAATGTTCAGCTCATCCCGACACCTACTCCGATGATTTCACTCGGTCAAACAGCTCACTTTAACGATACAATATGAAGTCAGGAAAATCGATAATCACTGTGTATAGCCGATTTGTCCTTGTCAGAAATCATCAGCAATACGACTCTCACGGATTTCTAGTAATTCGATCCCAGGTAGAAGTTCGAACGCTTCTGGGTGCAGGTCAGCCGTGTGAGATAAACATTCTGTCATATGGGCATTAGGCAACATCGAAACACGTGAGTGAAAAAATGAATGGTGCTTTGGATGACAATTGTTACCCGCTGTATTGAGACGTTCGGTCATCATTGTGTTTATCTGGACGCCTTCTCTACAAATATACAAAAATGTACCATGGGTCGGTAGTCTGTCTTTCCATCAGACTGCAAGTCACCTAGAGACATCTGCAACGCGATGTTGAGCATCGTAGTGTGTCACTCACGGCTTTTGAGAGGCTGGGATCACTAGTCTCGGGAGTCGTGGTGCTTGTGAATGGTTAACACGAAGGGTTTGGTCATCCACCATCGGGGTTTGCCACTGGATACCTCAAGACGCTCCCAGAAGATGGGCAGGGAGGGTAGTTCCCATAGTAACATTTCTACAACACGGGGGCGAGATGGCTCAGTGGTTAGAGCGCGAATTTACTGACCGGAAGGTCCGTGGTTCGAACCTGACCTCTGCCTCTCGACTTCTCCTGTCTAGGCTTGGGCAACCTGGCAGTATCACAGCCCTCGTGCTTCCTTCGGGTGCCATGACAACTAGGTGTTACTAGGGTGGCAACTAGGGTGTTACAGCTGAACCACTATAACCCTAGTTATCCTGAGACTTCAAACCCGCAAACTCAGTCTGTGGCCCCAGCTTTCGGTTTGCTTGTTTTGGTGACCGAACCCAAGCATGCTGCTTCGACGAGCAAGGGAACCAAATGTGGGCAACCGAGGGTCATAAAGTTTCAGTGTGGCTCACTGGCGAGTTCCACAAACACTGCACTGACTGCACTGGGCCAAGACAACAGATTTCTTCAACGGCTTCCCTATCCGTTTATGCCTAATTTTGTTGTCGACTACATTTGCTTTTTTTCGACAAAAGTCGGTGTAGCTCTGGGTTCGTAACTCGGCCGAATTTTCATGAAATTCGTGATACATCTTGTAAGAGGCTCCCCAGAAACCAGATCATCTTCATACGGAAGATGATCGGTGTAACGTAACTTGCATCAAAGGTGCAACTTTTGAGGATATTGATATCCCACATTCACCTGCCGGCCTGAGATGTGTACACGTGGGTGAAGCTTGTCAGGATCTCTGAATGGGGAGTGGGATGTCGAAAGGCACAAGTAAATTCCGTAGGCTCTCACTCCCCTCTATGGACCTCGTCCACACTTCCTCAGCGTTCTACCCTCTCATCAGAAGCATGAAGGTGACACCAATTGTTAACTGCACAAAGGTCGTATGTTCATCACCCGTTTGCCGCTTTTGGATAATTTTGTGTGTGGTTGAAATGAACACAACTCTGATAAAAAGACTGACAACTTCACTGCTTTATCCATATTCCAGAGTATTCGCGGTTTCGCCTACAGCTGTTTCGAGTATGCGCTGAGCAAAAAGTGGCCGCTCTATATGAGTACAAAGAATACCATTTTGAAAAGATACGACGGTCGGTTCAAAGATATATTCGAGGAAATCTACGAGAAGTGAGTCTCTTTGGCAAGGCATTGTTTTCTCCACTTTCTCAATTTCCTCATTTCTATACAGCAGACTGCAGCCTTTATATCCTTGATGTCGTGTGAGGCGTTACTGCGAATAGTTAAAACGTTCGGGTTGCCTGAAGTTGATGAATGAACTCGAGCTGGCTCACTGGTTAGGGCGTGAACTTACTGACCGTGGTTCGAACCCGACCTCTGCATCGCGACTGCTCCCGTCTAGGCGTGGTAGTACCTCAGCCCCCGGTGCATCTCGACTTCCCCTGTCTAGGCTTGGGCAACCTGGCAATATCCCAGCCCTCGTGCTTCCTTCGGGTGGCATGGCGTTTAGGCACTGAAATGGTGTTACAGCTGAACGGAGCGGTGCTTGCTTCGGGTGGAACGGCAGCTGGGCACCGTTAAGGTGCTACATATGAACCACAAGTTGACAGTTACTCGGGTGTCACTAGCTTCAGCTAGCTAGGAGAGATTCGTTTAAAGCATTCTGACCTACAAAGGTGTCTTCCTATGCTCTCATCAAAGAGCATTGACGTACTTTTGTGCACCAGAACGTCTGCCTACAAAAACTCCATAGTCCCATGTGTGGTTCGACTGAAGCTTTTTTTGGAAGGGGGGATGAACCGGTTTGGCTTAAATTCTCTTTTCGTTTATGGATATGCGACCCGATTCCCGTTCGGTAACTTTATACAAATTCGTAAGTATTTGTACTTCGGAAAAGTTTGGAAAGCAATTAGTCTATTTATTCGTTCCTTTTTTGACACAAAAGCTTCGTCAGGCCAACGGGCTAGTTTGGTCGAATTTTGAGGTAGACGAAAAACCCGTTGTACTAACAGGCCAACTCAGTGTCAGGTGTCGGCTAAGAGATTTCATTTCATAGTGTCTGCGTTAGCAAGGATTAACACCAATAGGGTCGCGGGAAACCTGAGTGAATTTGTGCGTGGTTTAGAGTCTGGTTCTCCCGTTTCGCTGCACGTCAATCATCCGCCAGCAACGACGAATAAAAACGACCCCTTGTCTTATCAGCAACGCGAAACTGGCCAGTCGTCTTGTCTTGACACGCTTGGTGCGGCATCCACAAGACGAAAAACTGTCAGGTATCCCTTCTTATCTACAGTCGGCTGCTCCAGTTTAGCTTAACAACACTATCACGCCGAACTCAAATCGGTTATTCAGGCTTTGTCAACTGTCTCACTGTCGTGAGACGGCGGACAGGGCAAACATGTTGCTTCACGCCAGCTTCACAGAACTGCAGCTCCAACGCTGAATCAAGCGTGTTAGGCTTTGGAGCGATCTCACATACAAAAATTCAGCACTGTGCCCTGATTACGAGCCGGCTCGTTGATCAGCTGCTGTCTCAACCAATCGTGATGTTTATTGTTTCAGACGTAATGTGCACTTGCCCAAGTGCAGCGTGAAATGGTGTAAATACTTTATCCATGGAGACTTGCTGCATTTTTCGGGCTCGTTCTGGAACACGCGCTAGTTCGGGTGATACTTTCGTTTGGTGTGCGTTTTCCATTGCATCTTCCAGGTGAACCTAAGGAACGAGTCGTCCTAGTTGTAAGCATGATGATCCAGAAGTTAACGAAACTTGCCAAAGCCAACTATATCTTTCGCGCAATGCACTAATTTGGTTTTCACGAGTGATTCAACCGAATCCCGGCTGAATCTCTCGTTTGTGATGCTTTCTTCAACCAAAACATAAGTTTGCCGGAAACTCGGGGGCTGCGTCTACCCCTCAAAAGGGCGAAATTGATCGTCGACTGTCAATAGGTCTTCAGCAATCTTATAGGCAACGTCCTCATCAAGAAAACCAACTCCATTGTTCTGCGAGTGCTCTCCCAGGAGGACATTGGTAGTTACTGCGGAAAGAGAGTCACAGCTTTACGCGACGCCGGAAGCTGCTTGTAGTGCATCTGAGCGTTCGGTTTGAGAACTGTCCTCGTCACTTCATGCGAGACGCTTTATTATATTAGGTTTGTAGCTCTATTTGGCATTACCCGGTCCTTTTAACGTCAGTTCGAGCGAAGAATTCTTATGATTGGATCTGTAAACTCAAGTGAAGAAGGTTGTCGGGAAAGCGTGGAAACTGCTTCAGCTGACTAGCAAATCATACCGAGGAGACCACCTGTCAGTGAGTTAAACAACATCAATGTTGGAAGTTTACTATGCGAAAAGCCAAGACGGGACATTTTGGACGACAGGCCCTCTGACTCTGTAGCAGTGGCTTCCGTTTGATCCGCTCAACTCTCTCTGTGGTCTACGGTTTAGATCCCCTCAGTTTGTAACGTATCAATATGCCCATCTGCCTTGAAATGCCACCAGACTTCTGGGTCAAATGAACTTACTTCAACCTTGGAGGGCCTGTGTTTATTCACTTATTATCCCCTATTGTTTATTGTTATTAACGATTATTTAATAGTCTAGAGTGTCTGTTCCCTGATTAACTTGCGAGGACGTAGTGGGAATCAGCAACGAGTCGCACAGAACTGGGGTCAGTTGGTCCTCGTCCGTTTATGCAAAAAAACAGTACCCAAAATGAATTTTGCAATCACAGTGACATAAGCCTTACATCTGTCAATACGGTCACTAGGATATCTATTACTGGGACGACAGTGAATCATCAGTTTAGAGCACTGATGTTATGCTGTCGATGATGATGATGATGATGTTGACTGGGACGCCTAACGCCAGCATGTGAGGCGCCAGTTCTAGAGAACCAAGCGGGATTTTGATGACCAGCTGTTTAGAATACATCAAATGCTTGGACAACGCCACGCATACCGTCGACCAACAGACGCTGTTTCTCGTGACTTCAAACGATGAACCTTCACATGCCTGGTATATATATATATATAATACACTTCGTGCTCTTTTCCAACACGTTTATTAGTTCTTGTTAGTTTGCTGCCAAGGTTCCCGAAGATTGCTGGGTCACTTTCGCTAATGGTGCTTTACTGCGGATGTCCTTGTATCACCGCTGTTTGAGGGTGTGGACACTCTATCCCTGATTGCTTTTCGATACCAAGTCGTCACCCTTTACTTTTCTTTTCACGCTTGGCTTGCGCATCCTTCCCTCATGGCTGCACAGTTGTGCACCTCTATTTGTTGCCGTTGTGTTATAGTCGGTGACGGTGTTGTTGGATCCCTCATTGATTTCTACGTAGATTCATTAGTGTCATACAGTAGAATGGTACCAGAACTGTTGGGTGCTGTTTGTGACCTGTATAGCGGTCGGTGAAGGACGCTTTCCTACCGATTGACTTGTCAGAACACTGTTTCCCGTGATGCGCTATTTTTTGGGGGAAGTGTTCTGTCTGGTCAGTTCCCACTGCAATTACAACTCGTTTAATCCACAGTTTAGGCTTACGAACTACTGTCGCCGGAGTTGGAAGCAGAATCTGCTGTAGCTGTCACTGAGATAGATTTCCGTTTTTTGGATGGTCCGACCGACACTCCCAGCAACATTTTTCTGCCATGAATCTCGTTGATTTCTGTCAATTGGATGTATCGTTGTAGCTGACAGTTGGCCACCATATCATGAGTTCACAACTTTTGCAAAGTTTTAGTGCAGTCGATTTGCAGTTGGAGATTGTACCCTGTTTATTTACATAAGTGGATAGCAACAGGCCGTAATTTTCTCAGGGAACCGGACCCCAAATGGCTCAGTTGTTAAGGTGCGAACGGAAAATCTGCGGTTCGAAGCCAACCCCGGCCTCCTGACTGCTCCTGTCCAGGCTTAGACAAGCTGACAGTATCTCAGCCCTCGTGCTTCCTTTTGGTGGCATGGCAGCTAAGCACCAAAAAGGTGTTACAGTTGAACGACGATCGTTTGAATCCTTTGACCCCCTCATTAGTATAACATCACCCGTAAAACGTTTATAATATTGTAGCCATCCCCTCCATAGACTTATCGGATAGCTTAATGTAGTCCTCATGGAAGCGGACATTTTGTGTGCGCCGTAGAGTACAATTTACTGATAAGACCCGGCATGTAATGATCAGAGGGTTTCCTTTGAAACCATATTGATGAGCGGTCATCCAATATCAACAAGACCGGATTTTACTGGAAGCCCTAATACTCCGATATGTGATCCCGTGACACGGTGGCTTATGCCCAATGATACCAATCAAATTGATTACATCTTCCTTGTAAACGTCCGTTATCGCCGACTCATCTGCGCACATAGACTCGACAATTGTGCGTCCAGTGTGCCCCTTCCATTCGTCCCAATGGTTTCCATGTTATATAGAACTTGTAGAGTAATCACACTACATCGCTTTTGTTTTTCTACCACTGATGGGATAATTGAGTTCATCCAGGTCGAACCAACTACACTGTACAATGACCTTCCTATTTGTTGCACTCTTCCCCTACTAACAGGGACTACAAAGCAGCTTTCGAAGCAGCCAATATCTGGTATGAGCACCGACTAATCGATGACATGGTTGCACAAGCACTCAAGTCATCCGGCGGATTCGTATGGGCTTGCAAGAACTACGATGGAGACGTGCAAAGCGATATTGTTGCACAGGGTGAGCCCCCCGCCCCCCTCCGTTATTCTTCCGATTCCGCATTGTTGATATTCGCTTACCATACGTGTCTACTTTTTTGCCTGTTATATCTATCCGAATGGTGTTCATGTGGTGTTCTAATCGGTTGAAGTACTTCTGTGAACTTGGTTCAAATTTATCAGCAGGTACTTCAGTCGCGGATAACATCCAGCACCATGAACGGCGGTGGTTCGGCCGTGTGCTACGCATGCAGAAACATCATCTACCGAGACGAGTATTGCCCCCCTGCGCCTCCTGTAGAATGGTGCAAACGTATTACTTGGCAGAAGGGTTACAAAGAGAGCGTTGGTGTTGTTGACTGAAGACTAGAGGCATTACAAGAAATGGCGGTTCTCTGATTCAACGCTTGGGGGTGTAGGTATCTCGGAATACCTGCGGTAGTCTAGTACCAGGTCCATCCCTCATCTACTCTTCCATCTTATTTTCACCGTATTGTTTTAAATATAATTAGGTAAACTTTGTGATTGTACAGCAGTGAAGTATCAGTGTCAACAATGGTGTTATTGTTTCTGATGATGATGGTCTGGGTCACCAGGTGTTGTGACTTGCTGGAAGGTCGTGCAACTCTGTATCGGTCCCTGGCTTCCTGCTCCGCCCACTATGGCATATCAAAAGACACGGTAGCTTGAGACATCCCTTTATGGAGACAAAGGAAGATTATTACAACTCTATTTATAGGGTTATCACCTAATGTTCCACAAGGTCGTGCTAGAATCTCCGTGAGGGGGCGAGGAGCGTCGAGCTAAAGGTGCTCGATCCAGATTGGCTGGCATTCTGACCAATCAGGGCATGCCTTCGTTTGGTCCGTAGCCTGCACGTGACACATCCGTCCCATTGACGTGCTGTTCGGTTATTAGGGGCGGATGGCCTCCGGACACCGGGGGATCTCGAGCTAGCTCGGAGCTGGTTGTCGGGCAGTTTGGAACAACTCAGTGATCTAGACACCTGTTGTAGTGTATTGCTTCATCTTCAGAATGATGTAATGCTTTTACCACATTGTGAATGTGGTAAGTATTGACTCGGCTGGTCAGGTGACTTAGGCCAGTCCACCATCCCAACGTGTCACTTTTTCAACCGGTCTACCACCACGGCTTTCACTTTTCACCGTTGAACATTCTGCGTTTACAATTCAACCTTTCGCAACTTGTTTGCTGTCCTGCTAATGGTTGCGAACGATTAGCGGGATTCGGCGAAAAAAGCTTGGTTGCAGGCGTAGCATAGCACATTAGCCCGTTTACCGGCTGCGCTAGCCAAAATCCGTCAAAAGTTCTAGCGAAGTTGGCCGTTACCAACTGTTCCTTTTAAGGTTGAAAATACAGTTCATTTTCAGCTTTTCTGGGTATCCTCCTTTGGGTGGTGGTGGGGGGTCGATGTTATCTTCCCCCCGTCGACTCTCTGGGGACCTCTGTAGATGGTTCTTGATCAGTAATGGGCACGTTCACCTCATTCCTGTGCAAATCAGTCATCCACCAAACCCTTCGGTTTACCAGTGGATGTTGCACTTGTAGTCAACGCAGTATCCCCTCTGCATGTGGATATCTTAGAAAAGGCAATAAAGTTATGTGATGACATGATTTGAAGGATGCCGCTTGCAGAATAACAATCGTGCAGCTGCCGGTACTTTGCTGCCATACCACCCAAAGGAAGCACGAGGGCTAAGATAGTATAAGATTTCCTAGGTCTATAAAGAGCGGTCGAGGTGCTGGGGTTAGGTTCGAACTACGGACGTTCCGGTCAGTAATTTCGCCCCTTTACCACTGAGCCATCTCGAGCTTTTGAATTCTATCCGTAGCCCAAGGATTAATCAACCCTCTTTCAAATAAAAGTGACCGATCTAATCGTACACCTGTACAGGCATTGACAAAATAGTTTGATCCAAGAGGAGTCCGAGTCGATAGTGGTTTGGTGAAGGGCATCAAGGCGAATGCGAGTTTCACCAAGCTCCATTTCACGAAGCAACATACTCCTCAAACTGCGAATTGCCATCAGTGGACACGTGACCATGAAAGCGTCCCCGGGCGAGAAGAAGGAGGCCCTATTCTACTTTGCTTCGTCTCTTTTTATGTTTTTAACAGGGACTGGTGCTTGCCCGACTAAATGTGGGCGAGATCCGTCAAATCCCAATACCCGCTACTCATTAGTAGTAAATCTTATGTAACCGAAATGACCTCGCTTGTGCAAAGGGAAGTAATTCAAAACAGCAATAAATAAAGATGGTATGGTTATCTGGATTTCCTTATGCTTTCCTGATCACAGGTTACGGTTCTCTTGGCCTGATGACTTCTGTCCTCATGTGTCCGGACGGAAAAACTATCGAGGCAGAGGCTGCACACGGCACTGTAACCAGACACTACCGGGAACATCAAAAAGGCAAACCGACCAGCACCAATCCTATCGCTAGCATTTTCGCTTGGACTCGTGGTCTGGCACATCGGGGCAAATTGGATAACAACCAGGAATTGATCAAGTAAGCTTGTCTTTGTTCTATGAGTGGTCAGGTTTTGTCTTATTTTGGTTATATTTCAGCGATGGTTCGCTCGTGGATTCCAGACGTAACACTCAAGGATCGCGCCCTACGTTTAGGCAGCCGCCATCTTTCTTGCAAATTCATCATCGATTAGTAGAAGTTGGTAGTCTGTTTCCCTATTCATAACTCGGCCGCCAAACCCGCCAGTTTCTGTTAGTTTGAGGCGAAAACCACTTTTCAGGCATTATTAATGGCAATAATAATAGTCGTACAGGTGTAACACTCCTTCAACGCCTAGCTACTATGCTCCTGAAGGAAGCATGAGGGCTGAGGTATCTCCAGGTTATCCAAGCTTAAGCAGCGGCTGCGGTTGGGCTCGAACCACGGACCTTCCGATCAGTAAGTTTGAGCTATCTCGAGCTCACTGCAGGCGTTCCGTGCCTCTGTTTTACGCTTTTTTTCATTTTCTAAGGTGTATTCAGGTAGCAAGTCGCTTTACACCTGTTGGGTGATTACTAAATAATCATGAACAAGCACTGCGAAGCGGTTCAATAATTTCCATATCAACATTCCATCAGATGCAGGGACGGCGCTTTGACACTTGACCAGAAGCTACTCGCATGTTTCATCAGTAGCATACAAGTGTTGCTAGTCGCATCATCGCAACCCAAAGATTTTCTCTTGATCACTCTCCTGAGGGCCTTAGGACGTTCGTTTTCACCAGTTTCTTTTGATCTGCTTCCTCTCCATATTGCATGTGGTGTTTTCCACTGATAGAACGTTGTCACTGGCGAGTAACTTTTCTGGTGTTGCACCGTCAGACAAGCCGTAGCCTGCCTTAAGCCATTCTCCGTATTCATATGTTGGGGGGTTGTATACCTTAAGGGTAATGTCAGTTGTTGTTTTTTTCGTATTTTTCGTGTGTAACCAATCCAGTTTTCTTGTCACGGTTAGGTTTTGCGACGATTTGGAGAAGGCCTGCATTGAAACAGTGGAGAGCGGAAAAATGACGAAAGATTTGGCCATTTGTATCCACGGGATGAAGGATGTCAAGCCTGAGCACTTCCTCACCACCATGGACTTCCTAGAGGCCATCGCCGCCCGGTTGAGGGAAAAACGTGGCACTGCATGAAACCCCCCGTGGTATCAAACGACAACAGCGGTCGCCTTCTGCTTGAGGTATCGCTTCCTTGTTCCGTCGTCCTCTTTATCGCATCCCTGAGGCAACTTGTCCGTCCGTCCGTCCGTCCACAGACAGCCTTTGCCACTCTTTTAGACTTGATTTTTTCTGTCTTATTTTTCATGCACCATGGCACAACAATCCTACATCATCCCAGTTGCATACGACCTTTTGCGCCCGTCGTTTAAAATTGCTCGCATTGGCGGTGCACAATGCATTTCCCTCCTTTCATATGTTACCGGTGAATCAAGTCGAATTGCGCAGTTTCGTTGTTAGTTTTCCGCTTCCGGTTTGGTTCTCTGGCACCCTCTGAATACAAGTCTGTTTGTTGTTGTTTGTCGGAGCGACTGAGCTGTAAATAGTACAGATGAGAGTTTAGTTAAAAGGTTCGGCCGTAGTGCCCTTTCAATGTGTAGTTACAATGTGACCCGAAAGGAGCATGAGTGCTGAGTTGCTGTCAGGTTACCAAGACGAAGCGGGGGGGGGGGTAGAACCACGAACCTACTGGTCAGTAGCTCGCACCTTCATTAATCCAGGTCGGGAAATAATTAAGATTGACTGTTGACCATAATTTTCCCCTCCAGGGTCAAGGGGGCAAACGTGGAAGTTCCTAACTCTGGTCTTCGGAGATTTCCACCAAATCCATGAGTTGGTTATCCTAAACTTCTTATAACCGTCTTGCATCAAACCTATCGCCTACACTGCGTAGCTCACAATCCCTACCACACCTGACAGGCAGAACCATTCGGCGTCAATGAAGTGGATTGGGCCATCGCCTCCAACGCGTGGATTTCATTCTCTTATCCTTGGTGAACGTGGCTGTAGCAGCTGGGACCATTGCCTTTCGACGCAGGGCTTTTGTGAGCTGAACTGAACCGATGACCGTATGAACAATGAGGATGAGCTGGCAGGAATGGTTCGTCTACTAACCGCACAAAAATTGGCCTTCCATGAGTATGAAATCTGTTGGTAATGTGAGGTTTTGAAATTTATAACGAAGGTTTGTTCCTGTAAATTGAGCCGGCCTATGCTGAAGAGCCGAGGAGCATTGTACAGTTGTCTCATGCTTGTTGGGAATCATCATCGGTGCACATCTCTCGTGGCCGAACAGTAAACTCTAGCCGGGAGGTCGCGGTTTCGAGTTTTGTTAGATGCGCATTGTTAGTCATTTTCACTAAGGATCAAACAGCTGTCTAGTGTTTCTCGGCTTTTGAGCATAGTGTGGCTTCACTTACAGGACGAAATCTCTACTAAGAAAAATGTCTGCGGAAACGAGTGTTGTTGACACAAATAACAGGGTTTAACACACCCAAGATGAAATTTGCCAACGTGGGTTTGGAACAATACACCAAACGGTAGGCACAGGGGCTTTAAAAAACTAAGGTAGGCCTTGGGTTGAGTAGTGCGTTAACGTGGCCGGAGGGTCAGATTCCTGAAAATGACCCCAGGTTGCCCGAAACCTAGTGAGACCCTCAAACCCCACCAAAATCGCAGTAGGGAATCCGTCAAACATGCGGGCTAGAAAAGCCAGCTGCCGATTGGACGCTCAAGTAGTCGATCAACGGCCGACGGTGATGCCACAAGCACGTCCAGCGATGATGATGATGACGACGATGTGTGTTCACCCAACGCGGGTCGTACAGCCTGGATTCAAGGTCAAAAGGGCGCTTTAAGTACCGCGATGTCCCTTCTGATTTCTACATTTGCTATAAAGCTGGTGTGTTCCATGTTGATGAGTCTTTCCTACACTAAAGCAGGGGGCAGCAGTTAGTTACAACAACCTTACTGACTTCCGAAAGTAGTACAGAGGTGGCATAAATTGGCCTGAATAACACACCTAACCTGTCCCCAAACTTTACCAGTTAATCAATGAAAGACGGTGTAGATCGAGGACTTCGAACCTGTGGCCATGGGCAGTAAGTTGAAGCCTGCAAAGCGTGTGAGAAGTGGCTTCTTAACGGGTGTACACCTAACTTGTCTCTGGCAACAACCACCCGCTATTGGTAATGCCAGGTTGAAGGCTAAATCTGTTGGTAGAGGTCGAATTGAGGGCAGACAAGTGAGAAATTCTTGGACGAATCCATGCCTGCTGCATATCGAAGGAACTCGTTGTTTTAGGATTCGCTGTGATGGTTACTTCCGCCTATTCAGTTTTTTCAATGTACCTATTGAATCTAACTTGACCCCACGATAATCCCCCCCATTCATTAGCTTACTCCACCTATGTACTTTTGATCTCCACTCACCTTGCCTCAAAGGCCGTCCGTCCGACACCTGTGTATTAGCATGTGTTTGAATGTTCGCAGCCGACCCACTTACCCATGCGCGTTCGTGTCCCGTTTGCTGAGCCTGCCTTGACTTGTTTTCTCATGAGTTCCGTGTGATCGCACCGCCAATGAGAATCCCGAGACTGTCGTCGGAACGGACGACTGCAACCCACACTACTGAGCCAACATTCCGCTCGCCGTTGTTTGGTTTGCGGACGTTGACACTGCACTGTGCCGGCCAGTGACAGACTTGTGCACTTGTTGACGCTACGAACTTGAACAGTTAAGATTTGTTGTATACATTTGCTTACCTTTGTGTAAACAGTACCGTAGAATTTCGAACCCAATTCTTCCCTTTGATATTCGGGATTGTCAAACCTACGCGTCACTCAAAGTTCCGTATCGGGAACCTCAACAATACCCGTCAGTAAAAGCTTCTCGTTAAGCTTTTCTGTTGTAAGACCACAAAAGCGTTGTTGCCATCCTGATCAAAATAACCTCGAGACCAGTTTGTTACAACTTGGGTTATTCTCATATGAAATTCTTATATTTGCTAATGACGCGTTAATCTGGTCCCGAAACACCTTACAGTTTGAGCCGTACTAGGTCTGAGTGACATGGCTGTTCGAAAGGCTGGTTCCGGTTGTTTGAAAGTAAACTAGATGCTGCATTAGAGTGTGGACGGTTGATTTTACGCAGTCGGATATGTCATAGTGTTTAATATGGATAGTGTATACTGGAGAAGAACACAAGCATCCCCAATGAATAGGCATTGATGAAAAAGATATGCTTGTCCCACCTCAGATGAACCAAAGCAGTCGATAATAGCTCAGGTGTAAAGCCCTTTCGGTTCCTAGCTGCCATACCAATCGAAGGAAGCACGAGAGCTGCAATACGGCCAGGTTGCCCAAGCGTGGACGGAAGCAACTGAGGTTGGGTTTGAACCACGGACCTTCCGGTTAGTAAGTTCGCTCCTTGGCCACTGAGCTATCTCGACTGTACAAAAAATTTTCAGATCTTTCGCTTTCTGATGAATTTCCTTACGACTGAAAACTCGAAAGAAACATTTTTCGAACGAAACTGAGCAGAACGATTGAGTGATTGCAGGTGCAAATGAAGTTATCGATCATCAGGTAAGGCACGTTGATAAGAAAGGCAGATATAGCAAGGGAAAAATGAATGAATGTCAAATTGCGGGGAGGAAGGCGGTTTATGAATGGAACACGAACAGTAGGTCCATGAGTGGTTCAACCAGGTTTGTCGGAAGAACGTTCTGACTACCTGAGAACTACGGTAGGGCGTTGGGCAAAAGAGAGGAGGTGAGCTTATCAGAATTTACAACTTGCTAGCTAATGAGGTGACTGTTGGTCTGTTTGCCGAGCTTGGCAATTGTCTTGAAGACGTTTTGTCATCATTCGAGTAGAATCATCGGTGCGTTGTTGGATGGGTAGTTCCTCTCTTCTTGTTTGCAAAAAGCAGATTTAAGCCCTGGCCCGACTGGCTATTCATAATCATCTCACGTGGAACATTATTGGTCAGTTCGTGACCTGTGTTGCGTCGCGGTCTTCCGTTCTCTTGTTTGGTTGATGCTTCACCTTTCGTTTTTAATAGTTTACTGTCTTCTTCCTGATTGGCCCACTTCCAAATTTCGCTTTACTTTCATGAACCGGGTTGGCTGATTTGCACGTCTTCTCTCTATGGAGTCCCCATTATTTTGACCCGTTTGGCTCTCGGATTTGGTGATCCTTAATGAGAGCTGTAAATTCCGATCCAGTTACTTTTCCCTTCCACCCTAAATGTCCTTTTTATTCATTGTTCGACGCACGTTTTGATGGTTCCAGGTTTCTTCTCCCCTCAGAGTTTGCTAGACAAGTCGGTCTCATTCCGTCTGATAATGGACGATTGAAAAAGCATCAGAAAAGGAAAGCAGTTCAGTACAAAAATCTGGAAAAAAACAGCTGGAAACCTCGAAGCGGTGTACTAGTAGTTAGGTGATGTTTTTAATTTGGACAAGAACGACGTTAATCTATCTCTTACGTCGGTGAGGTGTCTCATCCTATCAAATCATGGTTGTCCTCGATCCGAGAAATCCCAAGAGCACCTGACGGTTGTACTGTGTCGCAGTAGGATTGATGAGAATTAACCATCAGTAATCTTTCTGAGAGGTGCTACATGTTGGTTGGAAAACGCTAACAGATGGGGCGTCGATTGCCTGGTCTAAGTCCTAGGTAATATCAAGTTCTTGTTCGCCCTCCAACACAACTGCTGGACTTCAACCAGTGGCTACCGGTGCCTTACGAGTAACGAAGCCGAATTTCGGACACTTGCCTGACGTCTTGGCTAATTGTGACAACCTAATGTGGACAAAGATGAGTTCACACAACTTCTTTGACCTTTTTGCAGATTTCGGCTCAGTACGGGTTATTTTATTCTTGTGATATACTACTCATAAGGCTGTTGAAAACTCCTGCAGAGTAGTATATCACGTCTATACAATGTGTTGCGGTGTCTCGAATATCGTACCAAGTGAAATGTGAACAAACCTGGGGCAGCACATTCAGTTGAAGAAGAACAGCATAAACGAGAGTTTCAGCTGGGTTCCAGATGAGTCTCCCATGAAAACAGAATGGGTATGCAGATGAGTGTATTGATCAAATGGACTATTTCAGTAAACTTTAATCTTCAAGGGATGGTTTCGCTGAAGGAGGAGAGACTCTACGGCATTGTTTTATATTCTTTGGCGGTGTTAAAACGACATTCCATGTTACTGAGAACAATGAAAAACGCGGAAGAAATTCCGAAGTTATTACCAGGTATGGCGTTGAAGTAGGCTGTTGAAAACAACTTTGTGCAAGCTTGAGATGTTATGAAACGTAGGTAGTTCGGTTACGCTGTTTGGTTGTTGTAGTGGTCTGTTCGTCGAACGTGGCAGTCGGATTGCAAACGTTTCGTTACCAATCAAGGAGAGATCGCCTCACGCTAAATCTCCCCGGTTGGTGACGAAACGTTCGCAATCCAACTGCCCAGCTCATTTAACAGATCAGCAACAAATTTCGAAACCATCAGTCATCATCTAAACCCTGTTGAGGGTTCTGAAGGCAAATATATAATGCAGCTCAGATTGATCCGTGCAAATGTCCAGGACTGGATGAAGCTGATCAGGTTGCTGGGCACTCAGATGTATCTCATCGAGTTGTGAAATTTCATTGTCCCATCAAGCAGATAAAATCTGAAGAAAACGGAACTGACCATGCACAGCTCGACTTGTTTCCAAGGGTTACATTTAGGACTTTCATTTGCTATCCACAACTGATTTGAAGTCTATGAATGATCTTGTGTCAGTTGAGATCATCATAAACGAGAGATTTAGCTGGGTTCCAGGTGAGTCTCCCGTCAAAACAAAATTTGTTTGCAAATGAGTGTATTTCGCTAATTTCGAGCAATTTGGGTTCCAGCTGAGTCACCCGGCATGTAAATGAGTGCATTTCGTTAATTTCATCGTTTGTTTTTGTTGTTTGGGTTAGTCTGAGGTTTCAGCCAAGCGAAACTTCTAGGAAACAGTTTGAGTGCTTCTGAATGATGTTTCTGAAAATAGAGATTTAGTTTTGTAAGTGAGGCCCATCTATCCTGAAAAGTCGAAAAGCACTGTACAGTTGTTTCGTCCTTGTTGGCAATCATCAGCAGTGCGCATCTGACGAATCTCCAGGTAGTCTCGAACTCGGACACTTAACCGTTTGGCCACGAGCGGCTGACCTTGCCGATGTAAAGTGCATCGGTGATTTTCTGAAGTGAACTTCGCGCAACTTCTGAAGTAGTTACAATGGCCGGTGCACACACCACTATTGGTGCTTTTTCTTAGGGAACTTCCGGAGATCCCAAAGTGAAGTGATCACGTCAGGCGGAGTATTCTTTCTAAAAGCAGAGCAAGAAAAACTGAACTGGCAATTTGTTTCGACTCAGATTATGAGTTTAATCTTACAGTGCTATGCTCCCTTTGCTTATACACCTTCTTTTCACCTGGGCACACGGAAGATTCTGCGTTTGAAACTATATTGTTGAGAATAACCGGAGTATCGTTGGGGGAGAGGACATGTGATGGATCCGGACCAACATGTGAGCTCGGGGTGGAATCGGAAACGGTGCTAATCTTAGTCGTAGATGGTTGCGGCATTTGTAGAACTCACGCATCAGCAGCAGGTTTCAAGCGTTCGTGGCGCTACCTGACTGGGAAGTCCTGATAGGTGGGTCAGTCGATCGACGCGACCATGACAGTCGTCGTTCGACTCGACAGGCAAACCAATCACATCGCTCAAGCGTAACCACATTCGCCTTTTCACACGTGATAATCCAGCTGCGTTTAGCATGCTCTGGTAGAGTAGTGGTAACACACCCGCCTCGCATGTCAGATGTCCGGAATTGAAACCTCCGCATATCCAAGGATGTGCACTGCTAATGAGCTCTGATAAGAGCCAAACTCGAATCCAGTTCTTCCCCTGTTTGGTGCGCAAGAACAGGAGAAGGACGTAAATGTTTTAAACTTGTTTATGCGTCTGGTGACCTAGTTCTTCGACTTTCGTGTTCACACGGATAAGTGAACTAGTTGTGGCTATCCTGATTCCGAGTCAGTAGCAGTTGTTTGCCTTGAGCTATCTGGTTTTCACAACAGTTCGCGTAAAATCATCATGGCACCGTAACTTGGTCGATCTACACTCGGGGTAGTGATCAGAGTGCCATTATTTACACACAGAGACTATGCAAGTTGAACGGGTAGTTAAGCATAATCAATATTTCATGATCTGATTGGCGACAAAAATATCACCAGGACTCATTGATGAATTGTTGGACAACAAACCGGGTAAGCCGCAATATCGCGTATATCAGTCTAATCACACAAAGTCAGGGTTCAGACAACCTCTTAAATGTATTACACTATTTGTTGAAAAAACGCACCTGAACTCTTATCTGCCCATGAACGTGGGTGCAGTTTCAAACGAGATTTAACACAACGCCTGATTGTGTGTCTTATCACACCAAAGGCTTACTTGGACGTTTTTACGCTGGCTCTCTTTAAATGACCATTCTTGGGAGGTATCCAACCGGGTCCATCGTACGTTCCACTAAAGAATTCCAGACAGAGTTACACGATCCTCCAAAATGCACTGTCGCTCACATTGTAAGATGCACTTTTATGCCGGGACATTATATAGTTAGGACTTCCACCATCTGAGATCGTGTGCAGCTGAGAACACCGAGGAGCCGACGTGTTTTCATTTGATTGGTATACAATCTTCAAGAAACGAAAAATAAACGCAGTGTCAGGTCTAAAGTCCCAGGAAAGGTGACTTTTTGAGATGGCAGCGTACAAATTTCATTTACTTTGTTCATCAACAGATTTGACTGGAGTCCCTGGTTATGATTACGATTTTCAGTAAAGTTGACCGTTTTTTGGTTAAATTTCCAACAGTCCGGCCTCTTGCCATGATCTCACCGTAGTGAGAATAATCATGGTAACATAGATGGAGGTGAACGACGAGGTACCTTATCAGCGTTGTCTGGTGCGTTCGGAAGACAGTAACTCAAAATTACACGTTGTAGGGCTTGGTCGGGTAGCAGCAAACCCTAGTAAATATTGGGCGAGATATCTGTTGAATTCCGCGTACGAACAAGCTACCTACCCTCATTTACGTATAAGAGGAAGAACACAGTTCCAGTGGATTTTCAGCTCAGTTCAGTTTTTTTAGTTCACAGACCGTGCACCGAAGTGCAGTGGTCCCAATTGTTACAACTTCGTTCGCCCAAGATAAGGAAAACACGGGAATGAGTACCATAGCCCAATGAGTTGATTGAAGTCGAATGGTTCTGTTTGTCCGATGTGGCAGGGAGTGAAAACCACGTAGGGAAGGCGATAGCTTTGATGCAAGACCATCTTTGGCTGCGTGACACAACCATATCTGTTACTAACCCTTGGTTTCTCTCGTCTCGCGGTCCCAATCCGGGGAAACGGCATTTACCAACGCGACTCAGTTGATTGGTGAGGTCTTTCATACTTCGTTGCCACGTCACGGACTGACCGTCTCTGGATCGTCTCCATCGGACATGGGGCTTAGCAAAGAGGAAAACTGCCCTCTGGCATACGAACTATATGGTCTAAATAGCCTAATTTGTGGAGTCTGATCAGCTGATCTATCGATGAAGAATGAACTTCCCCGAAAACCATCTGGCTTACTTCAGCATTACTGATTTGATGTTTTCTCCAGACCCGCGCAGTGTTACCGAGGCATCAGACAGCCTTGGTAGGTCTTACATCCGCAGCAGCCATGTCTCTCTAGTAAATGTGGCCTACCTCAACTCTTACAGCGCCGTCAACTAGCATCTGCCTTTGTTTTGTTCTTGAAGTACAACGCTGTCCTTTCCAATGTGGATGCTAAAATGGTGCTGAAGTGCTGCAAAATGATTTCATATCTTTCACACGAATTTCCTGGAGTTACTAAATTTTAGCAAAGTAGTCTTTGTCTATCTCCGTCGCCTAGTTGCGGTCCGGTGCCCAAACTGGTCCCACCGCCTGTACGATCACATCCCGCTAAAACGTGGTTGTCACCTGATCAGTTGTAAAGCCTCGGCAGAACAGCTGACGATCCCTTCATTGAGAAGGTAAGTAAATGATTCAGCAATCGAGCGATTTTGCTGGGTTTTGGTTGCCATTACAACGGTACGCATGCATTTGATATGCGATTTTCCAATTTCCGGGATTCTATGTATCTGAAGAAGACAACGCAGAGAAGTGAGCAGTTGCGCGATACACCTGGCGTATTTCGTTGTATCTGTTCTGGTTTAGACTTCAGAAACAACGTATTTACCATCATGATGTCGGAAGCAAGTCAATCAATAAAGAAGCGCCAACGAGATGGTCGACCCTTGTTTACGCATTTCCGGTTTCATTATTCTGATACCATTGGGTTCAGAAGTCTGTGGGACCTTACCGTTCGTGCCACAGAAACATCCCCGTTCGCCGTGCTGTGTGTATCCTGCGTGTACCAATAAAACTGTGAATAAACAAAGAATAACATGAGAAGAGCCCCATCCAATTGCAAACCTTCAGTTGTTTCAGACACGTGGGATCCAATGTTTGGTGGATCCAGCCGACGAACGATGGATTTACATTGGTGGCTTCAACACGAGGCCTGAGCTTGCCGCAGTGGCCTTGTGTGTGGCGGGATTATCCTGGTAGTTTCTCATCACAATCCGTTGATTCGATGAGCGAGTTAGTTGTTTAACTCTGGTGTGCATTGTCTTGATAACCTTGTCTCCACTGGCCTAGTAGGTCTTACCATGCAGGCCTGCTTCCAACCAGTATAGCGGACAGACTAAACACGTCCCTTGAGTTATTTTTTTCGGGTTCTACTTGTCAGCTTGTGCGTCAGTGCACCTTTGTTTTGTTCCGCACTCACAGTGCAAGTTTGAGCAGAACATGCTTTGGCGAAGTGGTGTACCGCCACTCGTGGTACCCTGGTGAGCGCATTGAAATCGATTGGTTTGCTGAACCGTGGCAAAGCAAAGTGGTGCCGTGATAAAAATCTTCTGGACTAAAGTGAAATGTGTTGTAGACCACAAACAACTGAATCATCTCAATTGAGTTTGCCGCCAGGACTCAGTTTTTAGCGCGCCACTTTCATTTTGGTATTGAATGTGAGATCTCTCCGAGAATATCCTTGTCGTCAGCTATGCTCGATTAAAGTAAATTTGATAATTTGCCGCTTCCTTACGATCTAATCCAGTTGTCCACCAAGAGGGTCCGTCGAGACCAAAGGACGGTGGGTTGGTCGCTATTTGGTGGGGTCTATTTTAAGTCGAGTTCTTGTGTTTACGTCCAGACGCGGTGGAATTATGGAGATCGCAACACTTAGTGAGTAAAAACCTCGATTTCCGTGAACAACTATCATTAAAATCCATGTTTCGGAGGCCCAAAAGATATGAAGAAAAGACAGGGTGGAAAACAAACGACAAACAAAATGTCACCATATACGTCTCTGAGAGTTTAGAAGAATCAAACTGTCCCAATGTGCATAGTTGACATTTTACATGGGTAGAAGTTGGTGGTAAACTGCAGATTCCCATTCTCTTCATATCGATTTTGTTTCCGAGCTGTTTTGAGCTAGAGATGGTTCGGTGGTTAATGCAAAAACCTACTGACCGAAATTTTCGTGGTCCCAGCCCATCCCCGGTATCTTCACTCCTGCCTAGGCTTGGTCAACCTTCGTGTTTCCATCGGGTCGCATGGTGTTACAGCTAAAGGAACATTATAACTGTTTTGTTTTGGAAAATTTTCCAACGAGAGAAACGCACACACAAGCTTACATGATTGGATAAGCTGATCGTCAAAATTCGAGATCAATATTTTCCTAAATACTGACCCCCTCAGACTGTAGGATATTTGGAAGTGTGCAAGAACTCATTGCAGGCTACCTGAATCGATCTCTACAGGTAGTCGGAAAAGGTTGGAATTCCGGCTTTTCATGGTGAATATGCATCTAGGTCTCCTAGCGGTTGTGTGTGATTAGCTTGGACAGAATAGACACCGCGGTTGTTTGTACATACAAGTGTGAGCTCTAGGCCACCTACCTGAGAGAACTGAGAAGCAACTTCGATCTGGGCATTCCACTACGAAGGCCTGATTTGGACCAGGTTGACGGATAAATTCAACACGCTCCTTGAGTTATTTTTGGGGTTTCACCTGTTCTCTTGTGTGCCAATGCACGTTAGTTTCTTTTAAAACAGTTTGTGAACGTGAAAAGCCCTGCCAGAGCGCCTAATATGAAGAGGGTTTTAGGCGGGACAACTGTCACCCGATCTCTTACGGTGACCACATGGCAGTCAGCTGATTTGCGTTGTCGTGTCAAAAACGATCACTTTTGTGTGGTTAAATGTCCCACCCACAAACCAACGTTGTTTGTCCCCTCATTATCTAACATTGAATTGTCCCCCTCATCGTCCAGTGATATTTGTCAATGATCAAACGGCCATTTACATTGAGTTCCAAAACATTCCAGATAATTCCCTGACTTCTCGTAGGTTGATGACGTTGAGTTGCGTGTGCCTAGGTGGATTTGAACCTGTGTACTCCACTTGAGCTCTTCAACACAGGTCTATTGCAACGTTACCATAGGTTGACGAGCTGCAACCACCCTGTCAGCCGTGCTTATTGGACAGCTGTTTCCATTTCGGTAATTTTTCGATGATTAGAAGGTAAGAATCCGGGTAGATTAGTCACAAATACTCGGTGAAAACTGTTACCTCCAATCAACAGACATCACACTCTCCTTTGAAGGTGCACCCCCTGTCCAATCGGCATTTAATTCATTCGCTGTTCGTTTAAATCAGAATTTGGATCAGACCTGTAACTCTTATTATGCTATAGCGGTCCAGTTTGTTTGTCCGGATATCCCACAATCTCTTGGGCTGTTCTTTGATTCACCGGTTGTGCAGCGGCACCCAGTTCTTGATTCACAATCCCGTGTTTACAAATCAAATCATTGAAACGACAACGAATTTCGGAATCTCAAAGATTCAGTCTGTCCGCTTGGTCTGTTCAAGGTAGCTGGCTAAGTCCGTTCACAGTCCTTGTCTTCCTAATTTGATGGCTCAGTGGTTAGAACGCCGATTTACTGACTGCAACCGTGGTTCGAACCCGAACTCTGCATCTCGACTTCCCCTGTCTAGGCTTGGGCAACCTGGCATTATCCCAACCCTCATGCTTCCTTCGGGTGGCATGGCAGTTTGCCACCAAAAGGGTGTTACAGCTGAACGATTTTTTTAAAATTTTTGATTGATGGCCAAGGTTACTCGACCACTCTACTAGACATTACGCCGTGAATCTGTTCTTCTTTCTAAGTAAGTGGGTAAATTATGGCGGTGTTTCAAGGTCAAAATGGATCGATACTTTCAAAATGTCGAAGTGCCAAATAACTTTCAAAACCGACGTCTCTGTACCACAAGCCTTTCCAAGGTGCATATCACATTGGCATATACTTGCTTCACGAAGCCACTCATGCAAGGAATCTCGGAATATCACCAATTCCATGCTTAAAACACATGGATGTCCTTTACATACGTACTTGATGGTATACCAGGCAACTGATACAACCACGCCCTGCAGTTTCATCCGAAACAAACAGACAAGAGTCTGTGATCAACGGTGTGCTGAAGTGGATGGAAATCCTTGTCCTATTCATTAGAAGCATATGAACGACGAGGTAGCTCAGTCAGAAATGACTGGCTTTTCCACTAATACTGGATTCATGCAGCGAAAGACAAGTTTGAAAAAAATTCGGCTCCTAATATGCACACTTTGAGTGCCTAGTGGGTGGATCTGACCACTGGCGAATTACTCAGGTTGCTGTGCACGTCAAGTTAGAAGTCACATTAGTATGCCATACACCCAGCGCCCTGGGGGCAGGCCAGCCACCCAAGGTCCGAAAGCCCACTCTGTTTATTGACCACTGCGAAGAGTCTATCCAAAAAAAGCAAGACCTAACCGTGCTCTATGACACCAAGGAATCATTCCTACCTGAAATCGACTTACTGTTCAACAAACCGCCACAGATGCTTAGAAAAACGAACCTGGACAAACCAGACTCCTTGGGTATAACTTCTTCTTTGTACTTGGGGTGGCAAGTACGTCGGAAAAGCCGAGAGACAGCTATCAACAAGGACTTTTGAGCACATCTCAAAGACCTGTTGGTTGATCAGATGGCAGTTGATCTGTTCGCCAAGCTTGGCAATTGGTTTGCAAACGTTTCGTCTCCAGTCGAGGAGGCATCGTCAGTGCGCAGTTGAGTGCTCACCACATGCCGGATTTCGACTAGTGCAAAGAACTAGGATAGGTCTACAAATCCATAGATTCTCAGTAACTAACCATCTATTACGCTTTGCCGAAGTGTCGGTAGAAGCCAAACTTGTGTAAGTAATTGAAATTTGTGGCTAGTCTTAGCATGGCTGACACCGATTGATATTTACAGCCCTAGTACTTTTATCCTACGTGAAAGCGTTTGCTGTCTGTACTCTGCGTCAGATATCTCCTGCTCATCTCACATTGGACGTACACTATAACCCCGAAATGCATGAGTGACTAAATCACGGTGATGCATCTCAACACTGTTCAGACCAACCGAGCTCACGGGTATCTGAAGTTCCAGAGACAGCTGCCGCTTGCCTCAGTTGTCTATGGTTCGGAGGCCAGCTACTCTTAATAACGGAACATCACGTCTACTGTACGGATGTCACGTGCGAGCTACGGACTGAATTAAGGCATGCTTTGATTGGCCAGAGAGCCAGCCAATCAGGATCGAGCATTTATAGCTTAGCGCCTCTCCACTCTCACGAAGATTCTAGCGCGAATTTGTGGGACATTCTGTGATGACCCTATAAATACAGTTGTACTACTTTTCCTCCATAAAGGGCCGTCTCAATCTACTGTGCCTTTTTATATAACATAGTGGATGAAACGGGAAGACAAGGACCGACACAGAATTTGCACTGTCGTCAACAATCCACAACATCTTGTAACTGCTTTGAGTGGTAGGGAGATGAACACTATCAACAGTCGATCTTATTCAGTAGGTATGG
>SJOL01000802.1:802763-827666 GCA_004794785.1 Opisthorchis felineus | reverse complement strand
GCAGAGAGGTGGCCAACTCTCGACCTGTGATTGTGGCATCAGTGTTGAACACTGATGTCATGCTGCCAAAGATGATGATAACGATGAAACCCATATTAGGACTGGAGAATTACATTTTTCCAGTTTTACTGCTCTAAATTATGAAAGAACCCTGGTGCGCACTTTGTTCAGCCGCACCAGATACTCTTGACTCTCTTGTATCTTGACCCTTCACGAAGAGGAGTTCTCAAAAACAAGGTTGAGTTCTGACAACCAAGTCCAAGTCCGCAGCGCTCTATGGCCTGACTACTCACAGTCAGACAGCAGTTCAAGAGGGATCATCTAACCACAGCCACGCGGCACAAATTGCGCGCTGTAATCAGTCGAGCGCAACCAGATCCTCAGCTAATCGTGCTATCAACTCCGATGTATCTTCTCCGTGCCTCACACGTTGTGTACCAATTCAAATGCAGTTGTGTCGAGGCATACATTGGTAGAACAGATATGGTCATATGCAAAAACGCCTCATTTGAGTCAGGTGATTAATCGATCGACCGATGAACAGCAACCCGAATCCCGAGAGCCTACCTCATCGACGCATTGGACACAGAGTTGACCCCAGTACACGATTCAAAATCTCACTGCGCAATGTCAACTTGAAGTTGTCAGCCTTCAGTCAGACCATGTTGGCCAACCAACGCCAGCCTGTGCGCACCTTGACACATGCTATGAACCCGCGTTGGAATTAAGAACCGAACTTGATTGGCCCACCATAAGATTGGCTCCGCTCCATTGTTACCTTGCTATTTATTCCTAATTATGACGTAAGAACGATGACTTTTAGTATTGCGGCCGGAAACCATCCACTTCCCACAGTCTGCGTTCACTTGCCATCTTATTCAGTTGCAGTCTTGTGCAATAAACTATTTTGGGGTGGTTCTTGATTGCGGAAACATTGTCCGGATGATATCCGTGAGAATCAACGAAACACTAAATGTACTTAATTTGCGTAGGAAAAAATCATAAGTGTTTGTAAGGTAAATCCATGCTGACGAACAAAACTGAAAATTTGGTCAAAACGTACTTCCTGATCTCCTCATGCCAGGCTAACAGTGGTGATTTCATCGACGAATGACGGACAGCTTATCTTGACGTCCATAATTTGTTGAAATGTGGCAGTTGCCCCCTTAGCTCCGACAGATGATGAGCACGTCCTCACAGGCGTCCTCCAAACCCTTCGAAGACATGCTTCCGAGAAATCAAGTTCCGAAGGCATCATTAGTCTGGTTTGGAGAAAAATATCAACGGGGTTTTAAAGAGCTGATCAGACCACTGAAAAGGCACTGAATCGTTAGCCCGGCTAACTACCACAATGCATGAACCCCAAGATAAATAGTTCATTGTTGGTAGCGTGAGAAGAATAGGGAATTTTTAATGGAGATTACGTCTGTGGTCGAACGGTTAAGCGATCAGACTAATAGCTGGGAGGTTGCGGGAGCCAGAAATCCATACTTTTCCAAGCGGTAGAGTTGTGGGTCGGGAGGGCCAGTTGTGGATTTACTGCCTGTCAGGGAGTTGAAAGAAAAATCCCTATACTAAAGCACCTGAATCTAACTATCTACCGTACTATCTATCTATCTATCTATCTATCTATCTATCTATCTATCTATCTATCTATCTATCTATCTATCTATCTATCTATCTATCTATCTATCTATCTATCTATCTATCTATCTATCTATCTATCTATCTATCTATCTATCTATCTATCTATCTATCTATCTATCTATCTATCTATCTATCTATCTATCTATCTATCTATCTATCTATCTATCTATCTATCTATCTATCTATCTATCTATCTATCTATCTATCTATCTATCTATCTATCTATCTATCTATCTATCTATCTATCTATCTATCTATCTATCTATCTATCTATCTATCTATCTATCTATCTATCTATCTATCTATCTATCTATCTATCTATCTATCTATCTATCTATCTATCTATCTATCTATCTATCTATCTATCTATCTATCTATCTATCTATCTATCTATCTATCTATCTATCTATCTATCTATCTATCTATCTATCTATCTATCTATCTATCTATCTATCTATCTATCTATCTATCTATCTATCTATCTATCTATCTATCTATCTATCTATCTATCTATCTATCTATCTATCTATCTATCTATCTATCTATCTATCTATCTATCTATCTATCTATCTATCTATCTATCTATCTATCTATCTATCTATCTATCTATCTATCTATCTATCTATCTATCTATCTATCTATCTATCTATCTATCTATCTATCTATCTATCTATCTATCTATCTATCTATCTATCTATCTATCTATCTATCTATCTATCTATCTATCTATCTATCTATCTATCTATCTATCTATCTATCTATCTATCTATCTATCTATCTATCTATCTATCTATCTATCTATCTATCTATCTATCTATCTATCTATCTATCTATCTATCTATCTATCTATCTATCTATCTATCTATCTATCTATCTATCTATCTATCTATCTATCTATCTATCTATCTATCTATCTATCTATCTATCTATCTATCTATCTATCTATCTATCTATCTATCTATCTATCTATCTATCTATCTATCTATCTATCTATCTATCTATCTATCTATCTATCTATCTATCTATCTATCTATCTATCTATCTATCTATCTATCTATCTATCTATCTATCTATCTATCTATCTATCTATCTATCTATCTATCTATCTATCTATCTATCTATCTATCTATCTATCTATCTATCTATCTATCTATCTATCTATCTATCTATCTATCTATCTATCTATCTATCTATCTATCTATCTATCTATCTATCTATCTATCTATCTATCTATCTATCTATCTATCTATCTATCTATCTATCTATCTATCTATCTATCTATCTATCTATCTATCTATCTATCTATCTATCTATCTATCTATCTATCTATCTATCTATCTATCTATCTATCTATCTATCTATCTATCTATCTATCTATCTATCTATCTATCTATCTATCTATCTATCTATCTATCTATCTATCTATCTATCTATCTATCTATCTATCTATCTATCTATCTATCTATCTATCTATCTATCTATCTATCTATCTATCTATCTATCTATCTATCTATCTATCTATCTATCTATCTATCTATCTATCTATCTATCTATCTATCTATCTATCTATCTATCTATCTATCTATCTATCTATCTATCTATCTATCTATCTATCTATCTATCTATCTATCTATCTATCTATCTATCTATCTATCTATCTATCTATCTATCTATCTATCTATCTATCTATCTATCTATCTATCTATCTATCTATCTATCTATCTATCTATCTATCTATCTATCTATCTATCTATCTATCTATCTATCTATCTATCTATCTATCTATCTATCTATCTATCTATCTATCTATCTATCTATCTATCTATCTATCTATCTATCTATCTATCTATCTATCTATCTATCTATCTATCTATCTATCTATCTATCTATCTATCTATCTATCTATCTATCTATCTATCTATCTATCTATCTATCTATCTATCTATCTATCTATCTATCTATCTATCTATCTATCTATCTATCTATCTATCTATCTATCTATCTATCTATCTATCTATCTATCTATCTATCTATCTATCTATCTATCTATCTATCTATCTATCTATCTATCTATCTATCTATCTATCTATCTATCTATCTATCTATCTATCTATCTATCTATCTATCTATCTATCTATCTATCTATCTATCTATCTATCTATCTATCTATCTATCTATCTATCTATCTATCTATCTATCTATCTATCTATCTATCTATCTATCTATCTATCTATCTATCTATCTATCTATCTATCTATCTATCTATCTATCTATCTATCTATCTATCTATCTATCTATCTATCTATCTATCTATCTATCTATCTATCTATCTATCTATCTATCTATCTATCTATCTATCTATCTATCTATCTATCTATCTATCTATCTATCTATCTATCTATCTATCTATCTATCTATCTATCTATCTATCTATCTATCTATCTATCTATCTATCTATCTATCTATCTATCTATCTATCTATCTATCTATCTATCTATCTATCTATCTATCTATCTATCTATCTATCTATCTATCTATCTATCTATCTATCTATCTATCTATCTATCTATCTATCTATCTATCTATCTATCTATCTATCTATCTATCTATCTATCTATCTATCTATCTATCTATCTATCTATCTATCTATCTATCTATCTATCTATCTATCTATCTATCTATCTATCTATCTATCTATCTATCTATCTATCTATCTATCTTTCTTTCTTTCTCTCTCTCTCTCTCTGTCTCTCTCTCTGTTTGTCCATCTATCTGTCTGTCTATCGATGAATCTCCATTGTCTCCTAGTAAGTTTTGGTTGTCGCCGTTTTAGATGTGCCAGTTATCGAGGGCCTTTATTACCACGATTCAGAAAGTCATTTCACCAAAACTGGGAATTTAGTGCTTGGAGGGTGTTTGGGTCATTTGGAAATCCGCGAATTCGGTTGCTCCCCGGGTTTAACCTACCTTCGACTGAGAGTCCTCAACACAAATCTCATATAGGCTTTCAGATGTGGTTTCCCTTATTTGTGAAGTCGTAGTGAGCTGATTTGGCGAGCTCTCCTGCCAGATCCATCCCTTCAAATCTGCACCTTCAACATACGTGGAATGGTGAACACATTTTTTTGGTTTTTGTGGAGCCGTCTGCAGTAAGGGAACACGGACCAATATCATGCTTATATACGTGAGTTCTGCCTGACCAGTATTGGTCTTTTTAGGGGAGTATTCGAAGGAGTAACACAAAGCTAAGAGCATGGTTTTCATAACTGGACGTGTCGACCACTATAGGTGGTCGATATTTAATCAATATTTACTGAATTCAAGTGGGTTGCCAGACCGTATGGTCTGCTTGACAGAAATGATCTGGACCAATGGGGTGAGAACAGCTGAGGCCAAGGTCGTCGATGCAGAGTGACTTGTTTTGTGTTATGAATGACAGGTGAGCGCTGACCGCCGTAGTAGCCTGTTAAGCTCTAGGTGTGAATGAACTCACTGCAACATCCTTTTGCTTGGTGACACGTCTTTCTGAGTAAGTTGTGCTTGACCAAGTGGTAGATTTTGGCTTGTCGTCACAAGCACCATAGGCATCTGTACCTGATGGAGCTGCACAATCGCGATTTCCTTCTGATGCGAATTCACAAGAGCAACATGGGAAACTAATCGAATAAATATAAATAATAATCGTTCAGCTGTAACACCTTTTCGGTGTCTAGCTGCCACGTCACCCGAAGGACGCAAGAGGGCTGGGATACTGTTAGGTTGCCCAAGCCTAGTCACGAGAGGTCGAGATGCAGCGGTCGGGTTCGAACCACGGACCTTCCGGTCAATAAACTCGCGCTCTAACCACTGAGCCATCTCGCTCCGGGTCTGTTCTGTGGATCTGACGGCCACTAGAATCGTGGAACCTTGTCAAGTTAGATTCAATTTGAATTTGGCAAATATTCAAATGGGATTTTCGAGTAGCGTGGTACGAACGAGAGACACATCTGGGTGTGTTCTGCTTGGGCGCCTGACCAAGACTGGTGATGGTGGGTGAAACGTGTGGAAAATAAAAGTGATATTGTTCCACACATTCACATAAAATAATGTCACACACAATGCCAAAACGTTTTGTCTCCTTCCGTAACAAATTCGGTGTTCCCACCTTGAAGGAATCACAGGTGAATCTTGGATATTCATCTCCATCATCATCAAAGACAGCAACATCAGTGTTGACACTGATGCTTCACTGCCGTAAACTCCATATTTACAGAGCATCTTGATCCATTCTCCGTCCATTTCGAAGTTTATCACCGTTTTTTGTTGAACTTCATTTCTTCTCCCCCCCATTGATTTGACTGAATTCGAACAGTGAAATCTATGAATTGACATCGACTGTAATCCCGATTGGATCAATTTACTCCTTACCTACTGGCCACATTTTGTTTCGTTCTTTGTTGCTTGTTTTAGATACACAACTATCATCTGCGGAAATAATTTGTGTGATTTGGGTTCGAAATTTAGTCCGCTAAAAGAATACCTGTGAACTGCACCATCTGAGACCCCCACATGTCTATTCCAACGGACCGGTGTACTCAGTTGTACCACTGAAGTGTAGTTGATATGGCGCACTATCAAGTCATTGGGTCATTTTATGTTTTTCAGTGTGTATCGGGCTACACCGCGGGATGTTTTATTGTATGACTGTGAGATTTGGCCTGTTCGAGAAGCGGAAGTGAGGCATCTTCAGGTTTTCCATAATCGTTGTCGCAAGACCACAGGTCGTGTGAATTGATGTCGGCGCATCCATAATTAGGCAATTAGAAAGCGAGTTTTCGGTTGTGTAACGGGTACTTCCATTGAGGAATGTGCCCAGCGCCAGAAGCTGCATTGGTTAGGCCATGTGCTGCGTGTGCCGGACCATCGTTTGCCGAAGAGAGTGCTGTTTTCCATGCCCAATTCAGAGTGGCGGAAGCAGAGAAGTGGGCAACCTTTGGGCTGACAAAGGGGTATGAAGGAGATTACGAAAAGCTTGGGTGCTGTCTGTGCTATTCGCCTTCCAGGATGGGGGCCACTTGATCCCCATTGCACCTGGTTTGAGACGCTGCAGTATATGCCTGCTAATCGATGTCACTGGCGTTCTTGTTGTCAGTTTCTATCCAGATTGCCTGAATGAGTGTCTGGAGGCGTAGGCACCTCGGAATGATTGTAGTAAGCTAGCACTAAGTCCCTTCCCCGTCCATCTTTAATCTTTTCTTCACAATAAGGCTTCCATATAAATCATGGTTGTACTGCAGCGAAGCATCGGTGTTGAATACTGATGTCGTACTGTCGATGATGGTGATGGTGATGATGATGACTTGTCCAATGAGTCTCTCCTAACCAGTTACTCAGTGGGATCCATATCCCTCCTTGTGCGTTACAACCAATGAGCTTCTGGCCTTTTTCGAATATCTCCCGTTTCCCGCTCCCCTCGTTGATTCCTTGGATTCACGGCATTCGAAAAGCGTACAGTGGAGTGATCTGTATCTTTTCAAATGTATAATACAGAAAAACGTCAGATAAACCACTAAATATAACAGAATAAGTTTGTCTACCGTCGGAATGTCGGAAGTAAGTCAATCACTAAGGTCGTGCTAAGGGTATGATCGACTGCTTTGGTTTGCACAATTCCTGATCTATTCTTCCGACAACAATGGGTCATGCAAACTGTAGCACCTTACCGTTTTTTATCTTGTAAACGATGTGAAACTCACCTGCGCGATCGACACAATGCCACCGTTCAGTTAATTGGTGGGCTTTCGATGAAGACGGTATCTGTCGTGCTGTTGCCTCGGCATTTGAATTTGTATCTGGGACTGACCGGTTCACTTACCACTGTATCCAAGTCGAAATGTGTTCCACCTGTCTCAGTCAAAGTTTCCTCTCAGTTCTGCCAAGGTGGGTGCCTGAGCACCTGCGTGTAACAGAGAGATTGGAGATTGCGTACTCAGCTGGTGGAACTTTGATTGTGGGGGGTTGAGATTTGGTTACAGTTGCAGATGATTTGGCAGCGCAGTAGGTTTGTTCAACAGCTGAGTTTAAATGCTGCTCGAACAACTCATTGATATAGTCTCTTGAGTTTCAAATTGAAAAAAAAAACTTCTCTGATAGGTAACCAATGTCGTCTCTCACTCCATTTCCTGTCCATCTACACCATGCTCATTCAAATATGTTAAGTACAGTTCTCTTAACCTTTGCAACTGTATGACTCTAAAATACCTTGCGGAAAACATTTTCGTCAACTCATCTTTGTTCTTATTCTAAATGGGAAAACCGACTGTGTTTGGTAGACCACGTGAAATGCATAGCAAAGGAATGCTTTCAAAACCTAACTTTAATTACGTTTGAATAACAGGTTTCGAAAGAACCATTGAATGTAACCATGGTTCTCAAGCACGGTGGCACGATAACATCATGGAACTATTCATTGGCAGAATCAAGTTCTGTCGGAGTCGTGTTCACCTACTAAGTCAACCGTTTCAAATCCCGACGTACGGACGTCCAGTCCTAGTGCCCAATGCGTTCAAATCACTTACAGGTAAACACACACAAATCCACACGAAACTGCTTCCACACTCTGCCCATTGGAACCTCGTCGAGATCCTGAAAACCAATGAAGTGAAACATGCCATACTGGTACTGGCTGGCGTCATTGATGAATGACCGCTTATCCACTGAACTAGCCTTAAAGATGAAAACTGAGTCGAAGATTTTACACTACTCGTATGACACAAGTAGCTAAATGAACGAGTGAAAAACGTTTGCAGGCTATCCACCTGGTTCAAAATATTGTGCAGACGTAACAATATTTACGTTTGTCGGTAGTGCTGAGACTTCTCATCTGAGTAACACCATTCTGTGCTGAAAAGACAAGATACACTACACAGTTGTTTCATCCTTTCTGAAACTCATGAGCACTATGCACGCGACTAAACTCCAGGAGGCTTCGAACTCTCGATCTCCAGACTCGAGTGGCTGACTCGAGCTTCTGAGCTCTCCAGCATTGATTGGCTTCAATCCCATGGCAAAACTCTGGCTGAAAACATCTACTTCGTTTAGAATTATGACTTTGATTCACCGTTAAAAGGAAAGAATAAAATCCACATTGTGCCACACTACAGTGCCTCACCACACTTGCATGATAGCAGTGTACAAATGGCTAACAAAAGAGCGAACAAAGTGTATTTCATGTGCAAACATGATCTCACTTCGTTATTGATAGCAAATATTGTGATGGGATCACAGTCGTTGTGGAACGAAAAACTGCAGAGTGGATAACATTTTTTGCACAGCTGGTACCTAGACGTTGGACCTTACACTCAAACTTTCAAGCAACAGAATTTCATCAAATCACTAGCCCTACATGTAGCTATTACATCGCAGTTGTATTTAGGGGGTGTACATTGATAGGAAAGGAACAGCAAGAGGTTGATAGGTCGCAGTGAAATGGTGACCCATAAGTGAGGTGAGCAAGCATTATGAGCAGTGTCTTGAGCGGGCAAATTACAAACTGAAAGATTACGATGTGAATTCACTCCCAGCATCAACGGTAGTACTGAAAAAATTCAGAACAATGAAACCGGACAGCAGTGGTTAGGATCACGTGTCTCGGTGAAGTGAGTTAGCACGAAATGAGTGCAGAAAAAGAAGAGACACTTGTCAATCCCCAGGAACAAATGATTCATCGAAGAACAGGACTACGTTGGCGTGTTAGCAGTCTGGCCGATAATTGGCAGAGGTTCGATCCCTGCTCACCGGCATTTTTCATCAACGCTTGCACTCTTTGGGGATCACAAAGCATAAAGTATACAGTAAACGTGCCATAGAAGCAATGTTTAGACATTTTCTGACGTGAATTTGGGGTAAATAATACTTCCAGAAATAACTCAGATGCGGCTGCCACATATGGTCCACTTAAGCTCCAAGAGGAATACCTGACTCAAACAGCGGTCTACGCTTACCTGTAATTCAACGCTAGGAAGCACGTCGTATCACAACGAAAGCTGTCAGGGTCTTAGCTACGAGGAAGATATTTCCGAATAAGTTTTGCTACTCATCAGTAGTCTGCCGAAACCTAAATTAGGCATCTTCTGTACTTTGATTCTGAAAGCAACTAACGGTCAGCATTCGGTGCATGCCACTATTGGGATGTCGGAAGCAAGTCAATCTCCTGCCGAGACTATGGAACACTTTGTAAGGTAGTTCACCGAAAACAAAGCTGGAATGGTCAGTATCTCCATTCCTCCAGTTTTGCGCCGATGCGTTATAACAGGGGTGTAGTGGGAGCGAGCAGAATCTGCACCGAGGATACTGTCTACACCGAAGCAAAGCTAACTTTACTGGAAGGCACTCAACCGTTTTCATCTTATTTTTTGGTTTCAACGTGTTTAAAAATACTTTATTCACCTTATTCAAATTGAAGTTCCAAGTTCTTTCGACGGTTTTACTTGAAACCACTTCTCTGTGTTCATTCCCCCATGGGCTGAAACTCAGATAAGGCGCCTAGAGAATTCGTATACGCTGTATAAACCCGAGCAATGCTGTATCCAAAAGGAGTGGAGCTACAAACAGGTACATTTGTCATTGGCTATCAACCATCTGGCGCTGAGTAACTAAACCAAAGACCTAACAAAAAGACGCATACTACCCGACAGTGCAATGTAGATTCTCTTTACTAGGAAAACAGAGCAATAAACTGATTGCAGACACATCTGTGGAACTGATGCCAAACCAGCCCTGCTTCGATGTGGCGAGGCTATCTTGGTGCCGAGTGCGCGCATTCGGAGGAGGACAACTGAAGCCCAATTAACGTTTTTTTCAAGGGAACTCCTCATGAGATTGATGAAATCTCTTCGACAGCCCACGACCGGTCTCGCTCTTTCACATCGGCCTTACTTGATAGGCACAGTCCCCGAGTTTCTGTCAGCCTTATGTTCTACTTGTTTCCAATTTGGGTCCAGGCAGAATACATAGTTGACGTCGACCTCTCACATCGGATGGCTGGAGTTCGAACCCCGGCACTGCTGATGAGCTCTAATAAGAGAAAAACGAGAATCCATTGCTTCCTCCATTTGGTGTGTCTCACGTGACCATACTTGACTAGATGCTTTCAAAACCTTTCACCAGACACACAGGTGCTCCCAGATGCACTCAGAACTTTCATAGTTCTCATCGTTGAAAATAGGATACCTTAATCTTAAGCCAAATTTGATTTGGCCCAGGTCGGCTCACTTGATTTTCTCTCACAGTGTGCACGTTCCACGAGTTCTCACAACCATCCATTGCTTTGCGGGTGGTGACCCGGAAATTTCGCACCCGCTGATTTTGGGTAACTGAACGCCTTATTCTAACCTTTAAAATTTCGTCTAGTCTCAGAGACGTCTTGGGTGCACCAATCAGTCGCGCTGACCAATTTTGTGGTGGTTGTGACCCAAAGCCGCAGTACCACATATCACCAGATGAAGGAAATAAGGTCAAGTCTCCACGAACACAGTAGTTTGTAGCGGAACATAAACGGCAAGTAAAGGAACTAATGTCACACCGATAAAATGTGCTTCTTTGCAGTTCTCTGCGTTTGCGGTGGTATTCTGTGACTAATACAACTCAGACTATGCCGCGTCGTGCTTCACCTCAGTGTGGTTTGAGGTTGACTTGCGAGCAGTGCGCACCACTAGTCCATTGAGCGTACACACTGCGCGCCCGAAGCATTTGGTTCTGTCCACCTCATAGGTAAACCACATTTTGACCACTGGTGTAACCTACTCGGGTTAAGACGGGCTACAGTTGTTCAAGTTTGTCTCGCAGTTGGCCTTGCGGAAAATAGCATGGGATTCCATTTGCTGTATAAAGCCGCTGGATACCGCTCTTCCTCATTTCAACATCAACGTTCCTTCTATACAAACTCACTTGGTGTATGACTTTCCCGTTGAACCTACCAAGTGGGAAGCCTTGTCAATTCTGTGCCATGTTACCTGTTTGGTTATTGAGAATTCTGTGAAACCGGTTTCTGGAACACAAAATCCCCTTGAATAAGGCCCATGAGGGTCACACTGTTGACTCTATAAATTCATATATCTGGTCTGCACGTATATTTTAAAATGATGACGTTGAAATCCCGCAACCTCGTAAAAATGGCTAGCATGGTTAGCGAGTGTTCACTCTACTGATAGAGAGGTCGCGCGTTCGTGACTGTTTAGAATGCACTTACGGAACGAAAACACAACGGAAAATCCCCAAGTCTACTCACGCTGCCAGTAGTTTCCTTGTGTTTCAGCCTACTAATCGCCTTCAGCTTGAGGTTTAAGCTGTTATTGAAAAGTCAAACGCTAAGCCGTCTGACACGGTGTCTTTTTAAACGTATCTCGTGAAGTTGGAAGTCATTTTCAATATGGTGAAAGCGATTTTCTGCGACCTGGATTACTTTTTCCGGTATAAAAAATGACGGAAATACACACTACGCATAACCTGTTAACGTTTGGGTACATTTTCACAATTTTGAAGGGCACAGTCGGAGAAACTTTCTTCTCTGTCGGATTCATCATCGACGTCCAGGTTAGTTGAAGTGTCGACCTTACGAAAGCTATCAAACACCAGCTCTGTTCACTGTAAAAGCAGTTGTGTGGGCCCTTTTGTCCAACATTTTCGCAAAAAAATTCATCTTCCCCTTAGTTTGTCATGTGCAACCCTGTGCAACCCTCAACGGACAGAGTGAGGCTGTGGAACAATTTATTGTTGGAGCTAATGTATTCGGTCCACAGCTCTTCCTTAGCAGTGGGTATGGGACGCAAAACGCCGCAAAACGCCGCAAAATGTGCTGTGCTGGACAGAAAACCGGTTTGTTGTCAATTTCCAGATGCAAACAAACCTGAGCAATAGTGCGTTGAGCTAAGCTGAGTGACAGGGCTCTGATACGATGGTGTCGCTCAATTGCCCAGTGCACTTATAAACGTACAGTACATTGATTGACATAGTAAATAAACTACTTATATGAGGGAAGTAGGCACGGATGAATGAGTCAAAAAAGTCAACAAGCAGATTGAAAGTGTGGTCACATGACACTCCAACAGCAACAATGATGATGATCACCAACAATTTATTCAAGAGCAGCTCCACTCAGGCTGATCGTTTTGTACATATGCAGGACCTGGTCAACCTATTACCTTGTGGGGACTAACAGTGCGCCATTTTTACGCTACAGAAGATTTATCCCGGATTCTATTAGTCAGGCTTTCGTGCTATAACTGTCTTAAAAATCCCTCTTTTGTTGTGTCCATATTGAGCAATTAATCTAGGGCACTGTTAGAAACCAGAATGCTAATTTTTCTGCGGTTATCATTGTCTGAAACAAGCGAAATAAGGCTCTGTTATGGCCTTGGAATTCATCTGTTGCCTTGTTTCATTCGGTGCCCCGTCTTTTTTGGGCTGTTCGATTAGTTGTTATTCAGTTCTGCTCTTAACTTTGTCCTTCGTATAACCGCAAACAGTACCTCAAAGTCTGCTTGGATCTGGCATTCGTGTGTGCTGATTGGCTGCACGGTTGGGAAATCAGCCTGTGTCAACAGGCTGATTAGTACCTTAGTAATTTTGCAAAATCGCACTGTAAGAATAATCGGACCACATTTATTGGAGGGCGGGGAATTACTTGCTAACGAGCTATAAAGTTTTTGTCTTGCGTTACTGGACGATCAAACAGGATTTTTAATTAGGATTTCATCCCCTGAGTGAGGCCAGTCTATTCTAGTAAAGCCGGGAAGCGTTGTACAACTGTTTCATCCTTGTTGGGAATCATCAACTGTGCGTATCTCACGGAACTCCAGGTAGTTACGACTCCGCGATTTCCGACTAGTAGTTTGGGTCGGTAGTGTAAATAACTGACACATATAGCGTCAGTCAGCATTCAATCAGGGGAAACGCATCACGTATTCACGTAGTGACTAGCTCCTCGAGTGTTCAGCCACTTGCCAGAAGGTCGCGGGTTCTAAACTCTCTGACGTTCGTGAGATGCACACTGGGCATGATTCCCAATGAGGATGAAACAGCTGTACAGTACTTCTCGGCCTTTCTACAAAGACTTGGCTCACTGACAGGACAAAATCTCAGTTGCAAATTCCCAGTGCGGTCGTCCGACCTTCACACTTTGTTACCATGCCATTTGACCCTCCGATATGGAATGTTTTATTCTTTTGACCGATGAAGATAACACGTCACAAAGATTTTCTCTTTCAACAGAGAGTTTTTTCTGTCAACGAGGCAACCCTAAGCTGAAAAGACGAGAAGCAGTGTACAACTGTTTCACCCTTACTGGGAATCTTCAGTAGTGCGCATCTCACGAAAATTTAGACAGTTACGAACCCACGACTTCCCAAAAGTTAGTTTGAACTTTTCGGCTTCGAGCGGCTGATCAGCAGTGTGATTTTCTCACACCCAGACAGGATATGGCGTCAGTCTTCTTTTGCTCACGCACAGATATACTTCACGCATGCGACGGAATCTCAAGGGGAAATTCTTCAAATCTGTTCACTTCACAAACAAACGGGATTTGTCTGAAATCAAATTTTCTAGAACGAATTATGCTCGCACGGTTCCATGCAATTTCGAATGGTAATCGAGTGATTACTAAGCTTACGGTTAAGTCTATCACACCTTTGAACGTCAATATCTTTTCAGCATCCATCCAAACATCAGAATCTTTCAGAATCCGCACATGTAACTTCCTCGAAATGACTAGCAAAGGTAGTTTCTTTTCGACGAAGCATTGCTCACAAGATTGCTCAAAACTCTTCGACAGCTCACGGCCGGTTTAGTTCTTCCGCAGGGCTCATCACGTAGGCGCAGTCCCCAAGTCTTCCTTATGTTCTACTTGTACCCATGTTGGATGCGATTCGCGAAATACACTCATTTGCAAAATAATTTGTTTGAAGAGTTTTCACGAACCTTATGAATGGTGTTCTTTTAGAAAAATATACTGCGATATCTTGAGTGTCGTACCAACTGAACTATGAGGCGACCTTTATGCAGCGCATGTTGCTGAAGAAGTCCATAAAGGAAAGATACAACCGGGATTAAGTTTTGTCCCTCGTTAAAACCAATTTGGTGTGCAAGTGAGGTTATTTTTTGAGGATAATGACCTCTTTTGTTTGACAAACCTAGTTGAATGTTCGACTGTAAGGAAGCAAACCTTGATTTCATCGCATCTGGTGGTCTTTGAAACAGCTGAGTGGCCTCAACTGCGTATATCCCACTCAGTATCTGATCACTATAGAGTAGAGTTTCAGAGTTGAGCATCCAACCGTCAATGACGTCAAGGGGTTTTGACAAACAAGAGCCATTTGCAGTCCGAGAAGCACGTGTCTTTAGGAAGCGGCAAGAAGAAAGCTGTATGGACTCATTGTTTTTCGATAAAACTGTAACGATTTCATTTCCATCTTTACCCGGCATTATTTTGGTCTGGTGTTATCCTGCTGCGTCGTTTCGAAGAACCAAACCATCTGACCTTTACGTTCCGGGGACGGAAATTGCTTACTTACCTTTACAGTATCATCGAAGGATCCGGACCATTACAGATGAATTAGTGGATGCATTGAGATATCGACTTCCCCAAATCTTTGAGACGTTCTCAGTGTCAACTGAGGCAAATAGACCAATCAGCTTTGAGCCGATGATGGGGGATACATATCAAGGTTTTCTGCAATACACGGGACCACACACGTTCATAGCTACCAAGCCGATTAATACGATACGGTCAATAAAGCTGGACATTTGCGCTAGCCGTAACTAAATAAGATTCGATTACCAAGACGATCGTCTTTCCTGATTCTTGAAAAAAAGGTGTTCGTGCTTGAAAGCTCTAGATTCAAAAGTTTCCAGTACCTTTTGAGGGGTTGGACTAGTCTTCCACTAAGTCAGTAACAGGATTCTCTGGATCCGGACAGAGTTGTTCTTGCGGAGAAACTGATTCTCATAAGTTGCGAAAATACCATCGGGGTTCCTCATACAAAAACGTTTATTTGTGTGTTGCATAAAGTCATAGTTTATAGAAAAGAAGTATCTTATTTTGCCATATTTGTAATACTTTGTTACTCAGTAAACAGACACCACATCGCAGTCCAACTTCTACTCTTTTTCTGTCACACAAATATTCATTTGAAGATGCCCTCGGAGACCTGCCTCTACACACATTAGGCTGTTTTTAGACTTGGAGGCCTGTGTCCATTTGCCTTCCTTGTTTCATCATGAAGTCAGGAGAATACAAGATCTTGCTAAATGTCGAACTCCTTTCTGAATGTTTTTTTTTCGGAGGCGAGTAGCTCTAAATAACCGAACATCACATCGATTGGACGAATGTGTCTGTAGTCATTTAAGGAGCGACCGAAGCAAAGCTTGATTGGTCAGAAGGCCGGCCAATGAGAATAGAGCATTTTAGCTCGGCTCTCCCCGCCCCATCACGAAGATTCTGGCGGATTTTTCTCAAACTTTCCCACAAATACAGTTTTAGTAATTTTTCTTTGTGTCCATGAAAGGCTGTTCCAAAATACCCTGCCTTTCGATTTACCATAGTAGGCGCACCAGGAGGCCAAGGGCCGACATGAGAGTTGCAATATCGTCTGCAAGACAGAGCAATGTGACTCAACCGGCTACTGCCGGCTTCTCCGATTTTTATAGCGGTGTACAATTGGAGCAGACCATGAACAGTTTCGGCTATGCTTACCAAGATACCGCTATTTCGGCAAGACAATCGTCGATCATTTGGGATACACACTTAACTTTCATAGGTTCCGTAAGTACTTTGGCTGGGAGCACGATATTTGGAAGAGCATACCGCATTACCTGTCTTTCATCAAAGACAGCTGAGTACGTGCGAGGAGCATGCATATTCAAATAAGGCAGCGCGAACAAGATTTCGTGGGTAAAAAAAGTCTGGTGGGATAATTGATGGGGACAATTGGCGACGGTGAAGAGATATAGAGTAACAGCCGCAAGCGCCTAATAAATGGGTCTACGTTCGTCGCCCTTGGAAATATTTTTTGAGGGAAGCCCTCAGTTGGTGGTCATTACTAAGCAGTTTCTAATAGACTTTCGCGTGCCTAGAGGTCGCCATGCAATATTTCCATCCTCTCCGGCAACCCTGTGACCTTTGGTAGTCTGTCTGTCATACGTCTGACCCTGGTAGTACGTACGCGAATATGAATGTGCGTGAGAGGCTGTACAGAAGCACACGATAGTGATTTGCTAAAATTTGTGAAGAGGACTGCACGAATAAAACATGGGGTTTATCTGCGCTGGTTCGGATGGAAACAAACCAGGGTAACTCTGCAATTGCGCCACTGTTTCCTGGAGTCAGTAAGCTTAAACAACTAGTCTGTGCATACTGCAGTGTTCTGTATGGACCAAACTGGGGTATCCTTCCGATGGGTAAGATTGTACAAGTTTTGAAAACCGAAATAAATTGGCCTCATCGATAACACTTTATCCGATGTGCTACAGTTTCTGCTCAACACTCAAGTTGTACTCTCAAGAAATTTCTCTCGTTGAAATGTTTCAGCCTAGACCGTTCTTGTGCACTCCCCACGAAATGTTTGCTCTAAAACGCCACAGTTCAGGTGGTAACTATTCTTAAGCCTGTACCAAACGGACCAGAAAACCGGCCTCGTTTCATTTGGCAAGGTCATGTGTGGCATGTCTTGGCAACTGGATATTTTGTTCAGAATAGATGGACCCTTACCACCGTGTGGGATTCCCCACTGCATCTGTTCGCCTTGTTCGTTTTCGAAAAGCTGAAGGAACTGCCAACACGACAGTATCATCAGTTTGTGTCTCGGAATACCCAGCAGAATACAACCTGTTGGGAACTGCAACACGAGCAGACGGTGATTCGAGTGGGCCAGAAGTTTGAACAACCCTAATTTTAAGAAAATTCTGGAGAGCTTTCAATCTGAAAGTTAACTATTGGTTAAACATCAATAAATTCGTCCATTTCTGAACCGCTAATCAGTGGATTGGTCTACAATAACCAAAAAGAAAAGGGGGTGCGAAAAATTAAAGAACATACCTTAAGTCAACTAAACGATAATTCAAATTTAAATTTGACAGCTTTACTAGAAAATTTCCGGAAAAATGGGGTACACCATCGTTGAGCTTCATAGTGAGGCAGATTGATAACCACGCTACAACTGGTGGATTTAGTTCTCCTGGGTGGCTTCCAAGTGGCTTCACTGGAACGGTATCTCGATTTCTCCAGTATTCTCACATAGATAAGCTCCACAGAATAAGCGCTAATCTGATTGGTTGAGCTTTTAACCACCGGCCGGAAGATAACGGGTTCAAGACTCTTTGAGTTTCGTGAGACAGTCACTGCTGACGATTCCCAACAAGAATGAAACGGCTGTGCAGTGATTCTCGTCTTTCAGCATAGGTTAACTTCACTGATAGCATGAAATTTTCATTGAAATAATTGATCTGCGATATGGCCTCAGATGAAAAAGTACACGGTAAATATTTCCACAATCTGCTTATCACAACTGACTGAAACATAAAGTAGACATGCAACAAGGTACACGTCGTCTGGCATAAAAAAGAGGTGCCGAACTTGGTTTGAGTTTCTAAAGCTTCAAATCTATTGATTTTTTCTCTCCATCGGCAGGAAGGCATTGCTTTGGCACTCCCAACCACGCAATCGCGGGTTTCGTGCATAATGCAGCCGGAACATTTCGCTATACCCATGGATGTCCCTCGGATAACGAACAGAGCCAAGGAAGATTGGTGTCGCTGAGTACCACGATTTTTAACAGTGAGTGGTGGTCTAATTTATACGCAGAAATTCAAGAAGGTGAAAACTATAAAGGAAACTACTTGCAAGGTTGCTGAAAACTCTTCGACAGCACACGACCGGTTTCGCCCTTCTTGGGGCTCATCAGGTAGGCGCAGTCCCCGAGTTTCCGTCAACCTTGGGTTCTACTTGAATCCAAATTGGACTGAGTTCGACAAGTGCACTCATTTGCATATCAGCTTGGTTTTCACCGGAGACTCGACTGAATCGCTCGTTTATGATGTTCTTCAACTGAATGTGCTGCACACAGGCCGCCTCATGTTTCAGTTGGCACGATATTCGAGATATCGCAGTATACTTCCATGAAGGAAACTACTCACAAGGTTGCTGAAAACTCTTCGACAACCCACGACCTGTTTCGCCCTTCTTGGGGCTCATCAGGTAGGCGCAGTCCCCGAGTTTCCGTCAACCTTGGGTTCTACTTGAATCCAAATTGGACTGAGTTCGACAAGTGCACTCATTTGCATTTCAGCTTGGTTTTCACCGGAGACTCGACTGAATCGCTCGTTTATGATGTTCTTCAACTGAATGTGCTGCACACAGGCCGCCTCATGTTTCAGTTGGCACGATATTCGAGATATCGCAGTATACTTCCATGAAGGAAACTACTCACAAGGTTGCTGAAAACTCTTCGACAACCCACGACCTGTTTCGCCCTTCTTGGGGCTAATCAGGTATGTGGAAACTATTCATCAAGCAGGTTTGAAAGAGTGAATTGTTCAGACAATGTTGTGTGTCAAAAATGTTGAGTAAAGTGTTGCGTAGTGGGTAGCAGTGTATGCACCAGAGCACCTGCAATTCAAATGCCACTGCAGAACAGGGAATGGTGAAGAACACTGCTCATTGCTGGAGGCTCTTCGACGGCCCATGACCGGTTAAGCCTTTTTTACGGTTCATCAGCTAGGCGCAGTTTCCTAGTTTCCATCAACCTTATGTTCTACTTGGATCCAAAGTGTACGAAATTCATGAACCACACTCATTTGCTTACTAATTTGGCCGAAGATTCACCCGAATCCCAGGTGATTCTATCGGTTTTTCATATTCTCCAACTGAATGCGCTGCCTCATGCTTTATCTGGCACGATACTCAAGAAATCGCAGTAAATATTCCAGAATAAAACTACTCAGGAGGTTTCTGAAAACTCTTCTACATCCAACGGCCGGTTCCGTCCTCCTTTAGGATCATCAGGTAGACGCACTCCTCCAGATGCCATCGACCTTATGTTCTACTTCTACACAGCTGCGCTCAAATTCTACTAAACTGTACTAATTGCCCCGAATCGGATTCAAATCGCGAAATACACTCATTCGCAAGTTAACTGGGTTCTCAATTTGAGATCCAACTGAATTCTATCTTAATCTCTTGTGTATGACTAATAAGTTTTAAACAAACAGTGGAATCCAGAAAGCCGTCAACTGCTGATCGCTGAAATCCGATTACTCAACCCTCAGTTCTGTGTTCACAATAATCGTTTTTCCTTCAAAATTGTGTTGAACAACAATACCGGAAGTTGCATTTTTATGCATGAACCTTCCCACGTAATTCGTAGCGAAAACCAAGTTTGATTCCCTCGCCTATTATTCTGAAAGAGTAGCATGTCCTCTAAGCGTAACTATTTGGATAAGTTTAAGGTAACCTGGTTAAATTTGTCACACCAAAGCCGTAATGTAAGCTGTAGTGCTTTATCTCTAACGACCTTTTTCTGAAAGGTCATTTTATGAACATTTGCGAATACCTCAACTGCTTGCAGGAACAGTCAGCAGGTGAGAAGAACGATGTAGGTAACGTCCAAGTCATTGTACCAGCCTCGCGCTGTCAATCCGGCCTGTCGAAAAACGTGGTACTCTTAGGAGGGATCCCACATCAAACCTGATCATGGTGATCTCTTCTAGAGGGGGGAGAGGTCTTTATTCAGACATAAACCAAATGCATATTTTCTTATGGTGAACGGATGAATGTTTAGTAGTGTGTCATGTGACATACTGTTATAAATGGAATATATTTACACATTATATTCTATAGTATTATTATTCAGCCTAGTTTTTCTCACTTAAAATTAGCTGCTGGCACAAGGGACTCCAAAAACGTGCAGTTACTGGGGTCCATATTGTCAAATTTGTTCGCGCACCGTCATTAATCGCTTCTGTGACCCGAAAATCAGCTTAGGATTTGTTTAGTTTTATAATCACGTGAAAACATTAGCTACGATAAAATGGGAAATATGTTTTCTTCGATAAACCGGTGCTGGCATACTAATCAGTTGTCACACCATAGAGTTCGAACGCAGTCCAAAAATAAACTTTCACCTCGTCGTTACGTATGTTTTTGAAGTGCATATCTAGCTTGGGAAACTGTTGTGGACCCGGCTTAAATTTTCAACAACTCAGTATTCTTCTAAGCATGGATTTTTAGGAATAATCGACTTGAATTTACTTTACATAGTCTACTTGATAACTAATCTTAAACTACACCAATTAATTCATGACTGAACACGGTTGGGCAAGGTGATTCTTGCAATAAACCTTCAGAGAAAATTGCATCTTGCATAATATATGGGGGCGAAATGAGCCGAACTACGCTTGATAGTGCGATTACAAGGGGGTACACAAGGTCTACGGAAGTAACCGCCGGATAGAAGAAGTTCCGTGGCTCTATTAATTTTCAATGGTAGCGTAACCTGTACAACGCTGATACTCGTTAACAGAATTTGATTGGACCAGGAGTGTCCTACGACGTTCAGTCGATTGAACAAGACCGTCTTCATTTCACTTTCGGGGGAGAGCTGAATGTCTCAAAACTTTCTTGTAACGTGATCATACAAGGATTACTACCCACCCGAATGAGCTTTCGTCGAGTAACTGAGCGCACTGCACCAATAAGCGTTGGTTGCTCACGATCCGTGGTAAATTACATATTATGCTGTAGTGAACACGCGTCATGAAATCAGTTCTCCTTGTGGAACATTCGTGCATCAACTGGGCGGCATCAGGGATACACGGTGGAGGTAGCCAGTAGACTTAAACTAAGCCTTTAAACAACCAGGCTGCTCGTTGGTGGTCCTCGTTTGAGNTTCGTTATTATTCTCATCACTCCAGTGGTAAATTTTGTGGGGCTCAGAGGAAGTTGTCCGTTTGAGACAGGAGGTCCTCGTTTGGCGGGAAAATCAAATGACCACTGTAACTGTCTTTCGGTCAGCTGTTCCAGGTGACCTCGGCATGTGTCACTTCTGGAAATCTACTGCAGTGTGCACAGAGCTTCAACAAGCCTGACTTCAAAATTGCGGCTCATCAGAATTGCATAGGAGTACTGTGGATGCTCAGCGTTAAATTAGCGCCTGATTACTCCAAACCAATTACGTCAGCAGGCCAATGAGACCTTTTCCTCTTCAGACTTTGTAAACCTAACTGATCAACCAGTCCAACCTGCCCATTACAGTATATTAAATGTCAACTGAGAGTTGGTCCTGTAAGTGGAGCTAATTTACGCTGAAAAGCCGAGAACCACTGTACAGGTGTTTCATCCTTATTGGGAACACCTAACCGTTCGGCCACGAGCGCCTGCCTGATCAACAGTGTGATTGACTCTCACTTAGACAGAGCCACTAAATCCTCCAATCACAGGATCCACACCAGGTGGTCACATGTGTTGACTGGCTACTCGAGTGACAAGTTCTCAGATGGAAGTTTGACTCATCTCGTGAAACTATTCCTTGTCTGAGCTACTTATAAATTGATGGTAGTGTGAGGAGAATTAACCACTGCTGTTCAGCAGCTCGTCGCGGGACAACTGAGTATCCACCCACTAGCCGAAAGGCCACGGGTTCATAACTCTTTTCGCTTCGTCAGATGCACACTGCTGATGATTCCCGATAAGAATGAAGCAGCTGCTCTGCTTTTCAGCATAGATTGCCTGCAATGACAGGACGAAAGCTCAGTTGCAAGTTACCAAATCTTCTCACACTCACGTCGAAAAGTGAACTGTTGAGATTCTACATCCTTAATCAAGGACAACCTCAAAAGAAATGGAATGACTACCTCTTGTCTTCCAGAGGAGGATATATGATTCGTGAATCTCAAGTTTTTCTTCAGGTCAATGGTAAATCTCTGTTTCCAATGCAGACCTTTTTTAGTTATCCGAACTCTTGGTCTTTTAACAAAAAATCTGTGTCAGAACATTTCCCATACTGATCCTAGAAAGCGTAACGACTGAGGGAGATTTATTGGTTCCACTTAGCAATGTTAGGAACTGTCATGTTTTGCTTCTTTTCAGCGCATAACATTGCTACCGGCAATCACATATAGTTCCTTCACGTGGAAAACGGTAATTAATGAGCAACCCTACTTGGAAGTAGGTTGACATGACGGGGAGAATTGTGCGCTGCAGTATGAATTATGGGTCGCTTGGTTCAACGAAACATGCACCAAACTATGCCTCCTATGAGTTTTGTGTTATTTTTTTTCCGAAAACCATCAACGAAATGAATGATGGGATGGATGGATGGGTAGTTCACCAACAGTTACTTCCGATAGCTCTGGATTGTCAAAATGTGAGCTCAGAGAGGAAAGTATTTTCTCATTTTTTTAATATGTTTGTCAAACGGTGGAATAAAATAAACCATTTATGGTTCTAGGTGATGATGGTTGTAGCCCGAATTCATGGTTAAACAAGACCAAAACCTTACCGACAGTTCTTACATGAGGTTAATTATCGAGCATCTTCTTTCCATCTCTGTGATGATTGTGGAAGAAATCATGTCATGAGGTCTCGTGCGTGATGTTCAATTGAAAAGACTATTCTTTTGTCCTCAGGCTGTAGGACCGTTCTGCATGCATACATCGATACGTACTCACGACTACAGATGGATGACAGACTGAAGAGTTCAATCGGAAAAGTTTTTTTTTTGGATGGGGGGGGGGAAACTGGTGGTAACATTTCTGCAACATCCACACAAAATAAATGTGAGCATCGTCTTTTAGTGAAGAAAACTTAGAGAAATAGCATACCCTGATGCATGGTCTGGAGCAGTTTTATTAAAGTTCTAAGTCCATTCAGACTGCAGTACGGTGCAGTATGTTCAAGGACTAGAAATCGCACAAAAATTGGCAGGAGAACAAGAAGAACGGGTGACTTTACTAGCGACTGGCTTACCTCAAACCTCGATGAGTTCAGAAAGGCTAGATTTTTACTTGAAAGGCATGCATGCCGTGGAACTAGGAAGCTCACGCAAGGATCGATAGTAAACACAAACTGATGAGATTGAAAAACAGGTTCTCGGAAGCTGAACTATTTTCATGGCCATCGGTTGGCGCGCTATCCAATTAAGGTGAGAGGTAATCACACTGCTGACCAGTTGCACGTGACGCTGCGCTGGTTGGTTTTTGGTCTGTTTGCTGAGCTTGGTGGCTGGACTGTAAACGTTTCATCACCAATCGAGGTGACATCGTCAAAGCGGGGTTGAGTGTGTCAACGGCAAACAGACCAACAACCAAGAAACGATGTATTCGTTATCGACTAACTGGGGTGTCGCGGATTAGTGATATACAAACCCCCTTACATCATGGACTGACTTCACTTGATTGAGATCATTTACTGTTCTGAATAGAAGCTAACCGATTGGCTTTTCAGAAAGTCGTGGAAATTCCTTACTGGTGCAACAGTTCTGGTCTATTTTGCTAGTGAAATGACGTCACACGCGAGTATAGGGGTGGAGGTAGAATGAAGGACTTCGGACGACCAGGTATTTAGCCTGAACTTCTATAGTAACCTGTTACCTAGTCGCCTAGCGACGGTTTTTCGAGTGGCACCGGATCAATATCGACTGGTGAGTAAAGTAATACCTTCCGCGGCGGCTGTTTACCGGTACGGAAATCGCATTTCCTGTTCCAGACCACCTGCTTCCAGCTTTTTTATGTACTCCGCCTTTCCTATGTTCATCTTTCCTTCTTATAGGGTACACCACGAAGCCATTGTAGAATACAGAGCCTTACATCAATTTAGGAAGTTTGAATTGGAAACTACGATTGGGCAATGCTGTTCTGTGACCCCGGAAAATTATCAAGCAGTCAAAATTCCTTCTTTTTTGGACAAAATGTAATCTGTCTCAAATAATCTACTAGAAAATTCAACCTGCGAGACCCTCATATTTTCTTTAAACTACCTAAAGAGACTCACCTGGAACCCAGCTGAATCTCTCGTTTGTGATGTTTCCAGGCGAAACCGGTCGTCGGCTGTCGAAGAATTTTCAGCAACCTTATGAGTAATGCATTACGAATATAAATGTATCTCGATATCTCGAATATCGTAGCAACTGAAAAATGAGGCGGCCTGGTGCAGCACATTCAGTCGCCTGGAAACATCACAAACGAGAGATTCAGCTGGGTTCCAGGTGAGTCTCTCGCAAAACCAAATTT
>SJOL01000802.1:735092-776037 GCA_004794785.1 Opisthorchis felineus | reverse complement strand
TTGAACGTGAGAACACACTGAAAGCAGCTTATACCAGTGTACTTTTGCACTATTCTGCAAGTTCATAAACAGAAAGAAAGTTGAACGATGTTCTGGGTACGTTAGATACGCAAGTGTATGAAATACTTCATGATCCTCCAAAGCTATCGATCATTTAATATCAAGTTCCCGATTGCGTCCTCTGCAAAAATATCCTAATTAATTGGGGGAAACATTCCTAAGTAACTCAGCTGGATGGCTAATGAAATGCAAGGTAATGTTTATCCTGCAGGTTGAATTGAAGAACATCTCTTAAGCCCTCTTTGGTCTCTTGTACACACCAATCAACGATATAAACTAGTTTGAGATAAAAACGACTTTTGGACATTCCTCTTACAATGCGACTAAATGTTGACTGGAAACTGGGGACTACGCCTGTTGATACCTCAGGATAATTTTTTCGAATATCACCATACTACTTATAAGGAGAAAATTTTGCTTATTAAGCTCTAAAGGCGATGTAACGATAGATATGATTACAATATGTGTATAGAGGACGCATCTGGATCGTTTCTGGCGGCAGAACAAATGTCCTGTCACAGGAAAGGTTCCACTGAAACCCGTCATTTTTTGAAGGAGCAACAGAGGGGACCTAATTTAGTCGTTTGTTTGTTGTTATGCCTCCGAATAATGATTAGCTCATTATGCAACAAAATGCACGGGACAGGATAAAATCGATTGCGAGCATTGTGGATGTTCCTGTGGTTTACATGGTTTATGTGACTTTCACGGAAACTTCACTGAGCAAAGTGTCGAGTATTATACTGAAGTAACTCGTTTTCCCCTCTTACGAGTGGTCGTTTTGCTTTTCATGACCTCGAATTATGTGCTCACACACATTCTTGTATCCTAAACTTGTCTTCATTTCCGACTCATGTAACTCATTACCGCCAGTAGATTTCAGCATTTTGTTTCAGTTGGAACGTTTCACTCTTTAGACGTTATTTGCTCAAAAATTTGGCGTTCTCTATATTACTATTATTATGAGAAAAACTGTCCAAGGTCATACAGTTCGTCAGTATGTGTTTCGTGCCCATAAACAAGGAAGTTCATGCTTCTGAACGTGTAGTCATTGAACATGCCTTTGAGAATGTAAGGATAGATACTCTAACGTTAGTGTGATGGATGAATTGCACGCCCGAATCGCAAGGGCCAGAATTGCGTTTGCCATTTTGCGTCATTTGTGGCATCAAAAAGGTGAGTCCTTGGTTCTCATCGGACGCGTGCAAGCTGTGCTGTTGTACGGCTGCGAGACTTAGCCGCTTTGGGCGGAGGATCTGGGATATCTTCAAATTTTTGACCGCCGATATCTCGGAACTACAGCTGGAATCGGCTGGGACCAGGGAATTCGCAATAAGGTGAACACAAGGCGGGTTTTGGGTGAAGCCGACTGTCCTCCACTCAACGAATGCATCAAGCGGTATAAGTTAAGATGGCTGGGCCATGTGTTACGCATGCGGAGTTGCCACATTCTGAGATAAACCCTATTTTTCATGCCTAATTCAAAGTGGTGGAAACCTACAATTGACAAAATTTGTCATGACGGAAACGAATAAAGGATGTCACGAAAAGTTTGGGTATTGCTGATGCTTTTCAGAATGGGGTCCGCGTTACCCTCTCTGTGATTGGCTGGAGACAGTCAACGCTATGGCGGCGAACCGGTGAGTAACATTATGGATGTCAGTTTCTGTGCCGATTGTCTGAGTAAGTGTTGGAGGCGTAGGGAACTGGTAGACTAGTCCTAAGTCCTTATTCTATTATAGGGTTTTATACCAAACAAATTGACGTGACTGTACTGCAGCGAAGAGCCAGTGTTTTCATCTGATTTTGCTGTCATTGAGTATGATATTGATAATTATCACGTGATTTACCAAGCTATGTTATAAACAGGTAAAGTACCCCAATGATTTCAAATTTTCACATATCAGTGTGACACTGGAATCCCGAAGTGAGGACTGATGTCATTAAAAAGGAAAAACTCGTCAAGTTTTTTATTGGTATTCTGAAATCTCACAAAGACCAAAAGTATGAAAACGGTCCTAATTGAGGGATGGATTCAGTTATCCACTGAGCAGTACAAAAAATTGAAAACTCGGTTTCGGTAAATTCGGGGTCGATGAAAGTAGACAATCAACTATCTTTGTGGGGTTATGTGTGTCGGAGAAGGTTCTGGCGTCTTTGTCCGGTCCTGTGCTCCTATGTACATGGTTCTGGGCAAACAGTCAGTAGACCGCCAACTCGGACTCGTTTCGCCAGTCGAATGACTCACATCTGGTTGATGTTCACTTCGAACCATTCTTATTCTGGGTGGGCCATGTGCTGCTTCTAAAGGCTGACTACCATCCGCATCAGAAGCTGTAATCGGCTGAGTTGCACAAGGAAGTGAAGCGCATGGTTGAAGGACATGGTGACCTGGTGTTTCTGACTGAGGGTTGATTTCTTCCACACAAACAGAAGAAGATGCCTCTGGGTTATTGTATTCTGTTATTGTGGTGTCTATCGATTCCGACCGTTGTTCTTTCGGCACAACAAAACGGGTGACTAGGGGTGCGGGATGAAATCCACGTGGAAGATTTGTTTGTGTGTCTGGAATTTTAGCACTATGCAAAACGGAATCGATCGTCTCGCTTAGGGGTTGGAGTTGATCATCATGGTCGTCACATTTTGGATGCGGATAATGTGAGAATGTATCCAGCGGAGCTGGTAAACGTCTGGGATGGTCAGTTCCCAGATGGTGAAGTCCCGACCGATCGGTTCTACATAGACTCACGAGTCGATCGATTTTGACATCGATTGCATCGACCTGTTTGAGTGAAGATTAGAATGGGGTACGAGTTACGTTAGTTATGTTTGCCTTACTATGACATAATACTGTGTACAAAGCACAACTTTACAAGATACACAAGAGGCGAACAAAGATCAATAAGATGTAAGAAAGGTATATGAAAATAAACGTTAATTGTCAAGGGCAATTTCACGTGCTTTTAAATGTTTGAAGTTCTGGAGAAGAGTATATCCGAGCAACACGTTGCAGTGTTCATAGGTGCAATGAAATTCTTACCGCGGTGAATACCAACAGAGCGATGCTGCCGACAATAATTTAGCTGGTATCCTCACAGATGACGGTAATGGAGATTAGATCAGAGAGATAGAGATGAAAATCATGGCAAATCAGAATCAGCTGAATGTGTAACGTTGGAGTTGTAGGCGAAAACAAGCCTGATAGCACGCTCAATCCCGTCCACACAAAATAGCAAAGGGAAGGTCCAACAGAGGCGCTGATGATGTCATTTATAGCGGATCGCTCGAATTTACGCAGTGATGGCGAAAGTCGGTTTATTTTGTGGTTAATCAGTTAGATTTATTAAAATCCGTCTGCATTGCTTAATTAGAACCGCATCAAATACTAAACGACAGTGAACTAATGATCCCTGTAGAACGCACCAAATGCTTTGTATTCGAGGGTGGATAACGTACAGACGTAAAAAAGCATCCAAAAGTCTAGAATGAACCGTACGTTTAGGTTGTTCAAGGAAAACATAGTTCCTGCGAAATTCTAGGTAAAACAGTCGATCGAATATTGTGAGACATTGGCTTCAGGTCATTTATCTGACATCAGCTCGACTTATTGATTCGCTCTTGATCTGAGCAGTAAATATCACAGGACACAGAAAATATCATCACCATCATCATCATCATCATCCTCATCATCATCATCATCATCATCATCATCATCTTGGACAACACGACATCAGTGTTCAACACTGATGCTTCGCTGCCGTACAACCATGACTGATTTGGAAATCTCATTGTGAAGAAACAAAATAAAGCTGGACAGGGAAGGGACATGCAGAGTCTCCAACCAGGCACTGTGGGGATCACGCGGTCCCCATCCTGAAAGGCGAGTAGAACCAACAGCACCCAAACGTTTCGTTATCTCCTTCATACCCCTCTGTCAGCTCAAGGGTTGGCCACCTCTCTGCTTCCGCCACTCTGAGTTGGTCTTGGAAAACAGCACTCTCTTCGGCAAACGATGGCTAGGCATACGCTACACATGTCCCAACCAACGCAGCATCTGGTGCTGGACACATTCTTCAATGAAAGTACCCCTTGCACAACCGAAAACTCGCTTTCTAATTATCTCGTTACGTTTAAGGGATAATCAAGGTAACGTAAAAATTAACTTCTTTAATATAACTTAGCGAAATAGTTTAAAAGTTTATTTTAGTCCACAAAACCCTACAAAACATGCTTTTTGTCAAGTCGGTGACATGAAAAGGTTACAGTTCCCACGCGGATAGCCTATTTGTCTAAAGTGGATAATTAGTTTCACTTCCCTATTTCAAATTCTTGCACAATGATAACGTGGATAGTTCACTTGATCCTCGAGCAGCCAGTATGTAGAAAACTCGTTCCAGCCAAGGAAAGATGGAGAAAGCTGTGAAGAATGTCTAGGATATTGCGCGCAGAAGGGGGCTAACGAATTTAGGGAGAAAAAACGCGCGTGAAAACTGACACTCTCCCTAAAAATTAAAGTTGCACAAAATTGCAGCCACCACTGCCAAAGGACTCGAGCGTCTATTCACAACATGGAAGACCAACAGCACCCAACAAACCTAACACTGAGTAAATTGAACTCTTGAGTACGTGGAAAACCTAACTACACTCACACCTGGCACGCTGACCTCAAGTGATTTTTGTCAAAATTGAGAGTTTATATGTTGCAGTTGTGAGGGTGGGTCCATAGGACAGAAAATGTCGAAGCGTGTACTAGAATTAAGCAGTAAAAACCATCTAGCTGTAGCAACCCTTCGGTGCCTAACTGCCGTGTCACCCGAAGGAACCACGAGGGTGGCTGGGATATTGCCAGGTTTCCCATGCGTACACAGGGGAGTGGAGATGCATAGGTCGTTTTCGAACTACACAAATTCCGGTCACTAAATTCGTGTTCTAAAAACTGAACTAACTCACCCAATTAAGTAGTATGTGGTGGTTGCTCAGAATATGCAGATAGCCCACTAACGGCTTCATTTTGTTTGGGACTCATATGGTAGACGTAGAGCTCCCGGAAGTTCGGTCAATCAACCCTGAATTGAACAACACCCTGTGTATCGTACATTGTGCGAAACAGATCAATGTACGCTTGAGACAAGCAAATGCATCCAGCTCCATTCAGCTCCATTCAGCTCCACTCATTTCATCATGCATATGGGATTTGGTATAAAGGAACATTCACACCCCGGAAAAACTCATGAATACGAATGTTGGCTTTAACTTAGCCAGTTGGTAATTCTTCGCGCGTGAAATCTGAAAGGATCGCCCCACTCAAGTACTCCACGCTGAAGATGTGGTGAACAAATAAATTAACGTTAGCGTGACCTGTCTCGTTAATCGAGACGATTTGCTATTCCCCACATGAGGTGTCAAGTTTTCCTGGTGCACGACTCGACTCATCAATCTGTTTTACGTGAGGCATCAGTCTACAGGTTGGGTAGGAGGGTATGCACACTGGCACTCAAAAAACACTTTGTCAGGTATCACCAGTCCTGTTCATTTGGCTAAAAAAAAACAGATCGATGCACTAACCTTACAGGAATAAGCAGAATCGGGTGTCACAGTGCAAAAATACTGAAATTTGTGGTCGTATTAACGTATTTCCCAAAATGCCGCCAACTATCTGATTTGATTGTGAAGCGTGTTCAGGCAAACCCGCAGGGGTAGGCCGCGAAAAAGTATGAAGATCAGCACATTTCAGGCCACTTTGGGTTTCACAGAGTTCTTCTAGTGCAGAGTACGGCTTATCCGGAAATTGTTCGCTTCCCAGTTGAAAATCACTGGTGTGCGCATCCCAAACCAAACATTGTGCCTTTGAGAAACTTGATGGCAACCGCCACCATCCCCCCACCTCCCCAATACAAAGCGCGCGCCTTCTCACGAGTCCATAAAGCAGGTCAGCTGAGCGCATCAAACCAATTGTTGCAAGGCCTTTGAAAATCGGTCAACCGATGGTGAGTGTTTTCTGCATGGTCTTACTGCTACATGCAGCCTGGGGATCCGTCCGCCCTGAGAGTGGCACACAGGTGGCACGAGCAGTGCGTCCGTGAGTGTTTCAAAACCAAGCTAACGATGTCACAGTGGTGGCCAGAACTCGTGACAATGGAAACGGAACAAGCACCTTCAGTGGCGTTGATCATCCGAAACGAGTCAGTCTCATCTGAGGCTGAGCAACCATCTACAGTTATTGGTGCCGAGTAGATATCACGATTTCGATGACAATGCGGCTTCGTGTTGGTTCAACGAACTTATCGATGAGTTGTGGTCAGAATTACACAGAATTGCACGTGTAGGAAATGTTGCTGAACTATGGATGAACTGGCAGGGTAGGTACGACGAACTCCTACGGACGAACGTTTACTCGTATACGGTTCTTCATGGAGCAGGTTAGAAATTCCAAGGCATTATACGAAAATCTGCTGATAAGCTAAACACTGGAAGTTCGTACAGGAACGCTGACTTTAGAGATTTGTTAATCTAGATCATTTTCAGCAATTTCAGCCATTCAATCTGCCAGATTTTCTGAAACGGTGTATTTAACCACGGAGCAACATTTCATACCCAGTTGACTCCCAAACATCTAAATAGCTGGGTGTTCACAGCAGCGTTTGGGCTAACTGTAAACCACGTTGTCATATGACTTCTGGAATTAAACACAAAGTGGAAATGATTTTTTGCCCAGGGATTCCGGTCCTAAACTTAATGGATCATTCTTCCGGTTAGCTTGACCGGTAGTGTGTCTGAATGTGAGCTAGTTACACTGCTGATCAGCCGCTCGTAGCCAGACGGTTAGTTGTTCGAACTACCAGCTGGAAGGTCATGGGTTCGAACCTACACGAAGTTTCGTGGTATGCGCAGTGCTTGTGATTACCAATCAGGTCGAAACAACTGTACAGTCTTCCGGGCTTTCCATCATAGAGTGGCTTTATTCACAGGAATGAATTTGTAATAAAAAGATACTGTTATCAGCATCTACACCCTATTTCTAACAGCCCCAACCTACAAACACCTGCGGCAACACCAAGCTGATGAAAACAACCTTGATCAAGGTTTTTTTGGATTCAAGTGGGTGGTGTTTTACCATCCTAATCATGTATGTGAAACTCGTTAGATCAGCTAGACAGGTCATTATGGTGGTTGTAGTCAGACCCCATGAACCATTTTCTTCAAGTTATTCCAGTCAGTGTACCCATTGTAACAGGCTAAGTGTAGTAGCCCTGATTGAGTATGAAAAGTATATCCAAACAGCTCTGGATTATCGGTTGTTATTGGTGTACTTTTGTGTTGGCAGAGATATGAAGGGTGTCTGGAATGTGTGCACCAATAAAAATAGGCAACTACCAGCGTCGTATGACAACGGGTGAAACAGCCTGTTTGCTGCGTGTTTCGGAAGCGGGCGTCTAAAGGAACGGCTTCAGGAGGAAATAAGACAATGTCATAATTTATTCAATTCGGGTGGCCTCTCAAATTGGGCGAGTTGTATCCACAATGACATCACGGGATTCCGTAGTTTTACCGTGCGGTTAGTCACTCTGTACCAACTCTTTGTTGGGTCGATTACATTGTTACTCCCAGTATCCGGCAATCAATTTAGCAACAAGGGACCATTGTGTTATCATCTTTAGCGACTATAAGTGACCGTGTACTACACGTTAATGGTACTGGCATAACCTTTCGGTCCAGAAAGTCCTGCAGCTTTCGGCATACGCCAGTAGCAACCCAAAACGGTCCGTATCGACAAATCCATCCGAGATATAGGGGAAAAACGTTGTAAGCGACCAAGCAAAAAGTCGGTTGAACTGTACATTGACTAACCACACAGAAGCACTAATGAATCACCTAAAATCATTTTGGAAACAACAGTTCACGCATCTATCACGCGAAGGTAGTTATAAAGTAACGTGAGGTAAAAAAACACCTCATTTTTTCTACATTCACTTCATCAGTAAGCCATAGGTGCGAACCCGGTTCACGGGTGAAAGGTGGAAAGCCCTACGCCGTGGAGTCCTTTATTAACAAAAACCAACTAAACCGTTACAAACTATTGGACAGGAAAATAAACGTCTCATATGCACCTTGTTTTTAAAAACTGAACATCCTCACTCGTCTTCTTGAACTTTCGTGGATATTCATTGACTATCACGCAGTTGTAGCCGAAAGCTGCAAAGCAGTTTTACAAGTTCCCTAATAAACCTCACCTTCCATTAGACGCGAGGCGGAGTTACGAGAAAACCGCATACTGCTCACATGCCTCATCAGTAGTATCCGCCGTTACACGGGTAGGTGAGCAGTGAATTCTACCCGAAGATAGGCTCTCACAAGGGTTTCAGATAACTACTGGTCATCAATGGTAAACACTGTTCAGGACACTGTTTGATAAGAAAACACAAACTCCTTCTGTGGAGTCTATGTTTGAAGAGATAATCACGCGAGAATACGCAACCATCCGACTTATGCTCTTCCAAGAGGTGAACCGTGATTTGCACCACGCAACAAAACAGGGATTCTGTCTGGCGTCAGTTTTATTCGCAATTGAGAAGTGTGAGCAAAATGCTCTGATTTGATTTGAGCGTCACATGCCAGATGAGAAAAAGGTAATCATGAAGTGGTAGGCTTTTGAGAATGGCATGACGAAAGTCCGTTTAGATCCTTTTGTTCGGTGGATATCAGTTCCTATGATCTAAGTTTGGTCCGAAAAGTCTGCGTGTTCTCCACAGTAAAGCACCGATACCTAAAACTCAAACGTCAGAATGTTTGCTGTGTTCCTTACTAACGTGAACATGGAAAAATGGCCTGCTGGCACGCACTTTCATTTCGGGCATGAGAACGAGGTATTATGTCAGCATTCTCACGAGATCTGGACGATGTTCTGATAACTACAACAAGCACATTGTTGCGAGGCCGGCTGAACCTCGGCCTTACCATGGGATGTCAAGGCGACTGCACCCCTGAGGAGCAGCTGACGTCCTCGCTGGTTAGACGGAAAGCGAGATACCACAGGCGCAGGCAGCTTAAAACCACTTACCCAGTATCCCACATCCGAGATGAGCCGTTTCCTTCTAACATGGTAGATCCTAATTAACTCTGTATGGTACTACGCATATAGGTAAATCGGTACCGATGGCAGCGGGGCTGCATGTTCGTTCAGTAAAGCTGCTGATGAGAGGGAAGGCCTTGCTGGGAGGTGTCCGATCTTAAGGTGATATAAATGCGATCCAAACAAAGAGATGACACAGGCAATGCATTTCTGCGGATAACCTTTTGCCATCAGAGTTACCCCACGAAGGGGACTAGAAATCAAAATGAAGATACGAAAAATTGCCGAGAAGTGCACTACAACATCTCACAGGAACACTGAATTCATCATCAACTGGGACAATGAGAATGGGAAAACTGTGAAATATTAGGGATTTCCTGTGTTGATTTTTTTGGACCACATAAACGCACTTTTACCCTGTGAACCCAGGTGAGTTCACATTGGGTTGGGGCTAGATAAAAACCTTATCGCTACGCGTGCAACTGAGGGGAGGCTGAAGCATCTGGACAAAGCATTCAAAAAGTAAGTGAATCCGGTGGCGGGAGCCATGTGTCTGGCCCAATTCAAGTCCCACAGACCATTTTCCGTCAGGATATCTAAAACAGCTTACGTATAAATATAGAACAAGAAAACAATGTGAACGTGAGTGAAAAGACTGTCTAAACGACCTTCCTGCGGAAAGGATTCCGGTGGTGGTGGGGTAGGTGTTCCGATCATGTACACTACTAAGATTACGCAGATACAAACTTTATGGAGCACATCAGTCGAATGTACTTTTCCGCTATGCATCTCAGGAAAACACATCTCTACTGAGGTTTCAAGATAGGCCGAGAGTAGACGCGTGAAGTTTTAGTTCCACATTGAAACTGGGTGCGTCAGTGGTGCTTTTATGCGGTTGGTCAATGTACCAGTTTAACGAGATTTTCTTTGATTGTTAATGGCAACATTTTAAGCAACCAGATCTCATCTAGAGAACACAGGACTTATCAGTGATTTGCTTCTGTTGTCATGCTGAGTGACTGTAAGCCGTTTGATTTCCCCTTTGTCTGTCCATACGCGAGGCATCAATATAACCAAAATCGTATCTAACTACTGGACTGTTTACTCACACATGGATTTCTGGCTCTCTTTCGAGTCCCCATTCAACTGGGGACCTTCAGATTTCCAAGAAAACACTCAAGGATGCTCTGCCTATGAAATTCACCAATAGTATCGATCCCGTACACAAGGTGGGGAGTGTGCAACGCCCATTAGGCCACGTCTTTGATCCTGGCGATAACTGCAACTGAGTTGTGTTCGGCATGATCGATGCGCCGTGGTCATGAGCGCAGTATTCTCGTGATCGATCGTTATTCATTGACGAGTTATGTTCTCAATGTGAACACAACATTAGCCGTGCCTTTTGATATTCCATAGTGGGTGGGCCGTCAGGAAGCGACAACAACTGATGGGTTTTCGATTGGGAATATACCTCCTAAACTGTAAGGATTGAGATGTCTAATGGATAGGGTGCACCGAACGTCCCACGTGAATCTGTGAATCCTACGAAAATTCCATGAAGAATCGTACACGAATAGACTTTAGTCCTTAGGAATCCGTTGCCCGTCTTTCCTACACCGCCAGCTCATCCATAGTTCAGCAACATTTCCTACACGTGCAATTCTGTGTAATTCTGACCACAACTCATCGATAAGTTCGTTGAACCAACACGAAGCCGCATTGTCATCGAAATCGTGATATCTACTCGGCACCAATAACTGTAGATGGTTGCTCAGCCTCAGATGAGACTGACTCGTTTCGGATGATCAACGCCACTGAAGGTGCTTGTTCCGTTTCCATTGTCACGAGTTCTGGCCACCACTGTGACATCGTTAGCTTGGTTTTGAGACACTCACGGACGCACTGCTCGTGCCACCTGTGTGCCACTCTCAGGGCGGACGAATCCCCAGGCTGCATGTAGCAGTAAGACCATGCAGAAAACACTCACTATCGGTTGACCGATTTTCAAAGGCCTTGCAACAATTGGTTTGATGCGCTCAGCTGACCTGCTTTATGGACTCGTGAGAAGGCGCGCGCTTTGTATTGGGGAGGTGGGGGGATGGTGGCGGTTGCCATCAAGTTTCTCAAAGGCACAATGTTTGGTTTGGGATGCACACACCAGTGATTTTCAACTGGGAAGCGAACAATTTCCGGATAAGCCGTACTCTGCACTAGAAGAACTCTGTGAAACCCAAAGTGGCCTGAAATGTGCTGATCTTCATACTTTTTCGCGGCCTACCCCTGCGGGTTTGCCTGAACACGCTTCACAATCAAATCAGATAGTTGGCGGCATTTTGGGAAATACGTTAATACGACCACAAATTTCAGTATTTTTGCACTGTGACACCCGATTCTGCTTATTCCTGTAAGGTTAGTGCATCGATCTGTTTTTTTAGCCAAATGAACAGGACTGGTGATACCTGACAAAGTGTTTTTTGAGTGCCACTGTGCATACTCTCCTATCCATCCTGTAGACTGATGCCTCACGTAGAACAGATTGATGAGTCGAGTCGTGTACCAGGAAAACTTGACACCTCATGTGGGGAATAGCAAATCGTCTCGAATAACGAGACAGGTCACGCTAACGGTAATTTATTTGTTCACCACATCTTTAGCGTGGTGTATTTGAGTGGGGCGATCCTTTCAGATTTCACGCGCGAAGAATTACCAACTGGCTAAGTTAAAGCCAACATTCGTATTCATGAGTTTTTCCGGGGTGTGAATGTCCCTTTATACCAAATCCCATATGCATGATGAAATGAATGGAGCTGAATGGAGCTGGATGCATTTGCTTGTCTCGAGCGTACATTGATCTGTTTCGCACAATGTACGATACACAGGGGGTTGTTCAATTCAGGGTTGATTGACCGAACTTCCGCGAGCTCTACGTCTACCATATGAGTCCCAAACAAAATGAAGCCGTTAGTGGGCTATCTGCATATTCTGAGCAACCACCACATACTACTTAATTGGGTGAGTTAGTTCAGTTTTTAGAACACGAATTTAGTGACCGGAATTTGTGTAGTTCGAAACCGACCTATGCATCTCTACTTCCCTGTGTACGCATGGGAAACCTGGGCAGTATCCCAGTCACCCTCGTGCTTCCTTCGGGTGACACGGCAGTTAGGCATCGAAGGGTTGCTACAGCTAGATGGTTTTACTGCTTAATTCTAGTACACGCTTCGACATTTTCTGTCCTATGGACCCACCCTCACAACTGCAACATATAAACTCTCAATGTTGACGAAAATCACTTGAGGTCAGCGTGCCAGGTGTGAGTGTACTTAGGTTTTCCACGTACTCAAGAGTTCAATTTACTCAGTGTTAGGTTTGTTGGGTGAATAGACGCTCGAGTCCTTTGGCAGTGGTGGCTGCAATTTTGTGCAACTTTCACGCGCGTTTTTTCTCCCTAAATTCGTTAGTCCCCTTCTGCGCGCAATATCTTAGACATTCTTCACAGCTTTCTCCATCTTTCCTTGGCTGGAACGAGTTTTCTACATACTGGCTGCTCGAGGATCAAGTGAACTCTCCACGTTATCATTGTGCAAGAATTTGAAATTGGGAAGTGAAACTAATTATCCACTTTAGACAAATAGGCTATCCCCGTGGGAACTGTAACCTTTTCATGTCACCGACTTGACAAAAAGCATGTTTTGTAGGGTTTTGTGGACTAAGATAAACTTTTAAACTATTTCGCTAAGTTATATTAAAGAAGTTAATTTTTACGTTACCTTGATTATCCCTTAAACGTATCGAGGCAATTATAAAGCGAGTTTTCGGTTGTGCAACGGGTACTTTCATTGAAGAATGTGTCCAGCACCAGATGCTGCGTTGGTTGGGACATGTGTAGCGTATGCCTAACCATCATTTGCCGAAGAGAGTGCTGTTTTCCAAGACCAACTCAGAGTGGCGGAAGCAGAGAGGTGGCCAACCCTTGAGCTGACAGAGGGGTATGAAGGAGATAACGAAAAGTTTGGGTGCTGTCGGTTCTACTCGCCTTTCAGGATGGGGACCGCGTGATCCCCACAGTGCCTGGTTGGAGACTCTGCATGTCCCTTCCCTGTCCAGCTTTATTTTTTCTTCACAATGAGATTTTCAAATCAGTCATGGTTGTACGGCAGCGAGGCATCAGTGTTGAACACTGATGTCGTGTTGTCCAAGATGATGATGATGATGATGATGATGATGATGATGATATTTTCTGTGTCCTGTGATATTTACTGCTCAGATCAAGAGCGAATCAATAAGTCGAGTTGATGTCAGATAAATGACCTGAAGCCAATGTCTTACATTATTCGATCGACTGTTTTACCTAGAATTTTGCAGGAACTATGTTTTTCTTGAACAACCTAAACGTACGGTTCATTCTAAAGTTTTGTAAACGTATTCATGAGTTTTTAGGAGGCACCTTCTCTTTATGTCAAATCCTATACGCATCATGAAATTGGTGGCCCTGGTACCTGGATGCAGTTTTTCGGCTCAATGTTTCATTGATCAGTTTCGTACATTGTACAATACACGGGCTGTTGTTCAATTCAGGATTAATTGATCCAGCTTGCGGGAATGCTACGGCTAATTGATGAGTCGCAAATTGGCGAAGCCTTTAGTGGGCTTTCTGTGCATTTTTAGCAACCGATTCATACAACTTAATTTGAAAACACGCTTTTGTTTAAAAGTTATGAATAGGTTTTTCTTCACTCCCAGATCAATTATTGTATCGAACGAATCCTCATAACCTGCACGTTTAAGTATTATCCTGAGTTTTGACAAAAATAACGGATAACAATTTTTTTCCGATGAAACCAGCATGTCAGGTTTGAGTGTATTTAGGTTATCCACGAACGCGAGAAATGTAATTTTACTTAGAGGTATGACTGTCTTGGGTTCGAGAACCGTTTTTTGTAGGCATAATAATTTGGGCTGGAAAGTTTGAATTTTTCAGCTTTGGTGGTTTTAATGTTTTGCAACCCCCCGTTTGATCCACCTTTTTTGGGGGTGTCGTTGTGCAGCGTGTTTTTTCTTTGTATGCGTTCTTCACTGATAATCTGTGGGTAATACGTGTGAGTTTTTTTTATAGATAAGACGAGTTACTAGTTCTACTAGTGGCCCTATGGCGGTTTTTTGCGATCAATAATTTACTTAACTGATCTGTTGAGGGGAACGGTGCTCATGGAGTCAACTATTAATCATTCACGGTCACGATTACAACGGCAATTTGCACTCCCGTAGTATTTCTAACCCCGCTATGACCGAAACTGCAGATTATTTCTGGCTTCCCAGGCGTTGTTGTACGAAAGAACCATTGATGCGATCATTCACGCCGGAAATAGACACGGGATTGTTGTGACAAAATCGATAACTTTGATGAGCAGTAGCATGGCTAATCCCCCCTACCCCAGTGGGCTTTCTGTAAAACAGAGTTAAGTAGTGACTGATGTAGGTCGGGTTTAACCAGGTTAAATGTACCCTGTGCGGAATGAGGTCGTCAAAGTTTTGCTTGACGGACAAACATGAGTAGCTGCGAAATTCCATGGGTTTGAAATACCACAACTTAGTAAGGGTTGCTGGTTTGCCGTAATTTTCCCAAGTTCAGGAGCATTAACACTCTTCAAAATGAATCTGGACAAAATGTTGAAGAAAAAACCTGGTCCGACGTGGATTTAAAAAGTTCAAAAAAGGTATGAAATTATTTAGGTTTCATGGCTACCTTTGAAGCCTCTTGAAAACCCCTAGATTTCTGTCGGTACATTTCAAGATTGCTATCAACGGAAACCAAGGTGGCCTTACGTTTCCGTTCAAGAAAAGACATGAGCTCTACATGGATAGGTGGTAAAACAAATGGGACTTCTAGTGGAAAAGGGTCGTTTTATAAAGGTGCTCCAGACGGCCTTAAGTGATGCGGACAGTAAGAAGCATGGCATATCTAATAGCTAGTTATTGGTATGTTCACTTCAGTCAAACCCCCAGGCAACCCACTGTGCGAGGACGCTTACTCTCGGGGAAATCTGTTAACTGAGTGTGGCCTGCCGGAAAGTCGAACTACATTTTGAGGCTTGCGTAAATTGGGGACGCATTGTATTTCACTAACTGCTGTTCAGTAGCTCATGAAGCCAGTTAACACGTAATGTGGATTGTGTCGCTGAATGTTGAGCAGACGTATATTAGGTCTTACTGTGGTATAAGCAGGTGCAAATGTATAGTCACCAATCATAGTTGCTGGTTTGAATTGTTCTGGAGCTTCGTGCGATGACACCCAACAAGAATGAAACAGCTGTGCAGTGCTTCTTGGCTTACAAGACAAAGTCGCGGTTGATAGTCTTCTTTCTGAGTGCTGCGCGTGAAGTTTTCTAGGGGATAACAGTTATTTTGCAGCCAAAAGCCTACCAAAAAAGCTGACCACAACTGCTGTGATGGACTGTAACGGCATATGCTACTGATGAGGCGTGTGAGTAGCATCCGATCGAAGTTGTTTAGAACGCCGTCCCTGAATCTGATGGAAGGCTGATTTGGAAGCCATTGGGTCTTTTGGCAGTGTTTGGTTTTTAAATGTTCGATTTTCAAACAGCGTCTATGAAAGCGCAAGAATACGCTTTCTCATAAACTCTGTGCAAATCAGTTTTTTGCTTTATTGTGGGTATCCAGTGACTATTTCCTTCGTGTTGGTCCGTAGGTGTCCTAGAATTCGAAGGAGTGTTTTCTTTCACCGTTAGGACCAGTTGAATCCATTGTTAGTGACAGGATTTTTGTATAGGTAGGGTGGTCTGTCGGCGGTTCTACTGCGTGAAGTTAAGAAGGCCGATGAAGTGCCACGTGACTGACCGATCGGGGGACCCTGTATACATCATCTGGTCGCAACCCATCATTCGAAAAGGCGTTTTGTGCCTGCCTATTACGGGGAAATCGCTAGAAGTATTAGCAACTGATCGGAACAGTGATTTTGGCAGGCAAACCAATCTCATTACAATGTCCTCCTTTCCACCACGATCATTCATTCTGCTGGGAGTTTCGGCAAAACTACACTTACTAATTTAAGGGTTCGGGCGCTGGATAATGACTTACGTGATCGAAACAACCTTCTGCCTTGTTTTATGGACGTGACACACTACTCATGAGGTCGCTGAAAGCCCTCCAAACATCACAAACAAGAGGTTCAGGCAGAATCACTTGAGTCTCTTGTCAAAACCTGTAGATGACAGTATTTGTAGAAACCTTCTACCTTCCCATCTTTTGTCTTTTACCTTCTGTCAAACTGGAAATCTGAAAAACCATGGGAGGTGAGTTAGGTAGGACGAATTAATTGATGTCATATTCAGAAGGCTTTCCGTACACTACGTTTTGATCGGCTCACCATTTTGGAGTTTGTATCAGTATCTGTTAGTTAGTTTGTTAAGGTGGTTCACTTTTGAAGGAATTAACTTGGTGGGCAGATAAAAATACTTCAGTGAGCGGGATACCGTAATCAAAATTAGTAGGCTATCACTGACGTAATTTCGGAAGCAACCTGATGTTGTTCTACAAATACACTCATTTGCATATCTATCTATCTATCTATCTATCTATCTATCTATCTATCTATCTATCTATCTATCTATCTATCTATCTATCTATCTATCTATCTAATCTATCTATCTATCTATCTATCTATCTATCTATCTATCTATCTATCTATCTATCTATCTATCTATCTGTCTGTCTATATATGTACATGTGCAAACATATATGTATATTTATGTAGTTCGGGTTCAGTGATCACCCGGTTTGTACTCAGACATTCCACTGTCTCAATTGCGATACGTAAACTTCAAATTTCTAGAAATGACTGAAGATTCCACCGGAAATAACGGTGCTCTTTTTCAAGCATAAAACTAAAGCACTATATACTCACGAGTTTTGTGACTGACCGAAACAGACCTCTTTCGTTTGTTTCCATGATTAATGGAAACGGTAAAACGTCATACGCACCTCTTTTAACCATACTGCCAGACCGGTTGACAGGCTTAATGCCCCAATCTTGAAGCCTGATTTGCGAGAATATTCTGATCTGTTTCTAAACCTCAAAGCCTGCTGTGGTCCAGTCTCGAAACCAGCCTCTACAGGATTTACCTTCAATAAAATATGACACGACAGTCACTGGTTTGGTCACGCGCACTCCTCCGCACCACAATTTTCCCTTCTGCAAAGATAAATTTTAGCAAAACGATTCATCTTAAAATGCAGATATACTGATTCTCCTTTGTGATCTGGCTGCCAAAGGAATCAACTCAACATTTTTACGCATTAAGGTGAAAGATACAATCATTGTTGAAGAAGCATGATTCTGGATTTCAGTGAAGTTCACTGCACTGAACTCTCTTGAAATTGTGTGCCAAGAGAAGAAATTTATTGGTTGGAAACAAATTTACTAATTACTGTATGGCAAATCCGTTCTTTCTGACAATGTGCCCAAATCGATCATGTGGAACATGGCGATTTCGCATCGACATTCTGTGATTGGTTGTTTGTTGTCTGGCTGCCTTCATCGTACGACGTTAACAAACCTTATTAAAACGGTTAGTCCTTGCTTTCAAATAAATTATAATCCAGTTGATTATCAAAATAAATATCAAATGAGTTAGCGTTGATTTATGTTGAAACTAGATGACTTTCCCTTGATTTTAGTGGTAATCCACCAGTCATTCGAGAAAAGTCTATTTGTTTCGATCTATGAACCCCATTTCTCCGGTGTGATTGGACAGGACAAGGAAGGTCGTACGGTAATCAAATAGCTACACGCCATGATACTTTCCTATTCAGTCCTCAGTAGACATAGCTTGAGTACTAAGCTTATTGTCTTTTCATTTCATCATGTTCATAGTCTTTCTCTCTCCCGTTTTGTACTTGTCGAAATCCTCCAAAAAACGTTCAGCTGTAGCACCCTTTCGGTGCCTAGCTGCCATGCCACCCAAAGGAAGCACGAGGGCTGGGGTGCTGCCAGGTTGCCCAAGCCTAGACAGGGGAAGTCGAGAGGCAGAGGTCGGGTTCGAAACACGGACCTTCCGGTCAGTAAATTCGCGCTCTAACCACTGAGCCATCTCGCCCCCCGAAATCCGCCAGATTAATAATACTTTGTGTATGTTTCCAAACGAGAAACTCGCAATTGAGCTATGGTCAACATTCATAACCTAATTATCAACTCTGTTTGTTTAGAACTCACGAATCAAAATCATCATGTCTGGCAGCTCCAGCAGCGGTGAAGCCGACTTTTCGGATTTACTAAATTGTCTTCGGTTGTAATCGGGTGCGGAAGACAAGTTTACCCCCAGAATGTACCTATTCTGAGGGACGTTATTCCCATTCAAAATAGCGTGAAGCCATAAAATTACGTTGTCATTCGTTAGGTTAAACTGGTTGACTTGGATGCTTGAAAACCGTGATTATCCTTTACAGACTTACCTTATGTTCTATCTTCACTATTCTAGAAGCCAAACTTTGGTGAGAATCGTATACATCTTCCGGCTTCCCACCTTGCCGTCCAAGTATCTGATCCAATCTAAAGGAGAGTAAAACGTCAAACAGTTAAATAGAGACAGTCGGCCATCTAGCTAGACGGTAAGAGACAAAGGTGAATTTGGAGGCGGGGGAAATGTCTCAATCCAAGCACGTTAAGGCGAATTGGCTAAGTGAACTGGACAGCCTGGGTCACCTGTTGAAGGTAACTAACTGGAGATTTGCGTCCATTTCAGAGCGACCCCATAAGAATGGAGGGTTTGTGCTTCTTATAACTAGGGCTTGAATGGAAGAGGTTGCATGGGTTTCCTCGGGGGGTGGCAAATGTTATTAGATTAATGGTACTTGGGATGTTTATTTTTTTTTTTTACTCATTGCCTAAGTAGATATTATTCTGTCTTGTTTCTGTGGAAGGGAAATTCAAGGTCCGAGTTCTGCTCACCTGATTGCCGCGTGCTCCTTCGCTTGGATTAGGTTTTGTTATTTGGATGGATTCTACTCCTGTCAACTCTTTTGGACAGACATATTTCTTCTTCTAACTGAAGATAACTGCGATGGTGTTTTGCTTACATTTTATCACGTGCAACAACCCAAGTTTTGTAGAATTTAATAAAACCAAGAGAGAACTGAACTTCCAGGAGGAGAGGAACAAAATCCTTCAGATATGCTTGAAAGCAAACTTGATTTAGATTTATCCGCCAGCGAGAACGACCTTGAGAAACATATCGTTTCGCGGTCGGGCAATCTCCATCCTTGGGCTAGGCATCAAGAAATCAATGGGTCAAGGACGCATTACAACAGCAGAAACTTGAAGGACATTGACTGTTGGAACAATCAGTATGTAATCACTCAAACAGGTCATCATTATTTTTCATTTATCTTTCTTGTAATCTGATTCTCGAGGACACATGGCTCCTTCGAGTTGCTTATGCTTCTGTCAGCCGAAAGCTATGCGCTGGTGTTCAATTTTCAGCTGAGTAGGTGATTCCTGAGAGCCAAACTTTGGTCTTTGAACTTAATTGGACACTTTTAACATTTACTGAATATCTTCTCATTTCGCACCTGGTCTTCATTAGCTAAACGCTTGGCCGTTCTCTTTTTGCCTTTAGGATAAGCAGCAAAGAAGTTTATTGTAAATTTTTAGAGTGATATCGATCGATACTTACGAGCCGTTGACAGTTCCTGGTTTGTAATTCCGATGTATTACTGTGAACTGAAAAATAACTCACTTTTCCTCCCCTGTAACCTAGTACGCCAAACTACGTCCGACTCACCTAGATTGTAGCTGTTTTACTCTGGTCAACATGTCCAGGTGTCCGGCTGAATACTGTTCAATCACATCTTTTACATCATAGGGTCGAAGCGCTTCACGAAACTTCCGCCGTGCTACCAAAAAACGCATTTTCCTGATAATTCTGACGGCGCATTTTTCTTGTTCTGTCAGCTGCCGATTGACTGAGGTGGGGCTTTTATCCTGCCGATGGCTTGATTCGGCAGCATCGGAGGTAATTGTGTCATTCGTTGTTTGATGTCGCAAATTCATGTGACGCTTTGTCCTGAAACTGGGAGTCTTGTCACGTTGCAACACAGGTCGACGGTGTATTCGGGTTTCACTCAAATCACTGGAATTATAGGTATTTGTCTGTCCACCCACTGACTGGATCTTCTCCATAGCTTTGAGACAAAATTGCGAAAGAGACTTAAGAGAAGGTGGACTTTTGGGGTTTAAGACCTTCTTTAAAACTAAGTATTATGGAAACAGTACCTTTGTCATCATCCTCTGGGAGAAACCAGCCTCGAACCAGGGAAGTTTCTCTATGAACTGCCCTTCTGTAACAAATAAGAGAAATGGATCAGTGAGTCATTACACCAAAAACTTATTCCGAGTGATTCACCAATTCTTTGTCTCATTTGGAATTCTGAAAGTGTGACTGAATTTTGTGAGTTGTTCCCACCATGATCGGCAAACGACAATCGGGATGGTTATACTCACATGCCTGCAAACCAGCCACTGAGCTCAGAATAACAGGTGGATTCTTTCGGAAACGACGATGCTATTCTTTGCCTCCAGCACATATTGTTCCCACAGAAGAATCACTCTGTACACTAATTTGTCGAAGATGTTGTTTGTTGTTTGTTGTTTGGATATCTAATCGTCTGATAAATTGAAAATTTACACCATGTCAGTGGGTTATGGCACCCTTGTACATCGGGTTGAAGTACAACATTGAGCTTACTCATTCAGACTAGGATATGGGGGTTAAACGCCTTAAAAAATCATTTTGAAACCAAAAATATACCTTTGGTTTTTGAACACCTGTTAGTTTTAGGAAGTTCTAAATACGCAGGGAACGAGCCCCCACTTAGAGACGGCGTCTGCTTGAGGTGAAAATTTTGGTGGCTTGGAACGCGCATGTGGTTCGTATACTCCCAAGTGAAACATGCTAGTATGAACGTTGTGTCACACAACCTCGATTTGCTCACGCGACCCTAGTCTGCACAGTCAGCAAGCGTTCGTACGCGCATTCAGATGTCCATGGTCTGGTCACGTGACTGCTGACCAGTCAGGTCAATCGATCGTGACGGTAACAGCTTTCAAACTTTCACCCCAGACCCATGCATGACAGTAGGCTAGAAGTGCGGCCGTAATCAGTCGCACCAACCAGGAAAGGTGTCGGTAAGCAACAAAATTTGACAGAAATTTCTGCTGTGTAGTTACTATTTTGAAGTTTTTGTCACTTCTACTCGCTGAGGGAGCAATACACATGAAACTAAAACAGTCTGGTGTTCGTTTAGATAAAAAAACTGAAACAAAAGTAATCGATGCCTGAAGTGATCGGTGGGACAGAACATCAGGAAAGAAAGATGTGTTTCAACTCAGTTTTCATCCAAGGAGAAATGAAATGAAAGCAGTTGTTACTCTTGTTTTAGAGTGGTAGCAAACTACCTGTGCAAATATTTTCCCGGCTAGGTTGGGAATAACGAAACACAAAATAAATTAGTTTCATTTCCTGCTTGAAATTTCCCCCTGAAATAACATTAGCGCACGGTTTGGTGACGTAGGAAAACATGTGATCAGAAAGTCTGATTATGAATCCAACCATCAGCAGTATTAAATTCTTCATATATTTATTATTTTTGCACGCGAGGAAAAAACGACGTAATTGCTCGACATAAATCTGTCACAGGTTACGTAGATATAACTCGTTCCTTACATGTGAGTTTTATGAGGTATTTTGAAAGTCAACTGCGAAAACCTTCAGGATATAATCACTAAACTATAAAAAAAACTTTCAACCAACCTCTAATTCGGCGGCAATTTTACTAGGTATATACTTGTGGGTCTAAATTCGGTCGACAGAAGTACGGTGACAGTGATCTTTGGTGTGGTACTATTCACGCAGTAATGTCCAAGGAGAAATTCTGTTTTGGAAAACTGTGTTTAGTTCGCTGAAGCAATAATATAAACAGTCGTTCAGCTGTAATATGCTTTCCTTGCTTAGCCAACACAGCACCGGAAGGAAACACGATGGATGAGATACTGCCCAATTTTTCAAGCCTGGACAAGACCAGTCGAGGTGTCGGGTTGGCTTTGAACGAGGGACCTTTCGGTCAGTAAGTTCGCGACTTAACCAATGAGCTCAAAGTTCACTGAAGTGTGTTCACTGCAACCCCCACGGACACCCATAACCAAAAGGAGACACCATCGCAAGACTAACTATTTTTTGGATTGCAGTGGTAATGTCGTTTGTTGGCTTACTTGATTTATTAGTGGCCTGTCGCATAAAGACGTTTTATGTTACTCGCAGTATTACTACACTCCCTCGCAAAGTTAGCTAGCCTCCTAGCTTGATTCTTGATCAAAAGTCTAGCAAGTTATTAGCAGGAAACATGTGACGCGGATGAAACGGAAGGTTAAGCTACTTCGTTCAAAATATACAGGCAAGGTGCAGATGAGATCAATGAAATAATAAACTAACCCTTCTGCAAAGTGATCACCTTGTCTTTTCGTTTTTACTTGATTATGGTTATAAACTAAACATTATATTCACTTCAAAATTATCCAAATAAAAAACTGTTCGCCATCAAGTTAGGCACTTAGGTGGATTGGTCACGTGTTTACAAGGTCACACAACAGGATGACCTTCAGTTTGTCCGAAGTTAACTTATCATCTGTAGGACAAACCCACGGACAAGAGGATTTCCTTTAACCTATTTTTGTAATACATCGAAGATAATCAGAAAAGAAAAAAGATAGTTACTTATGAGAAGGGAGTGGTGTGTCACCATGCGTGTGGATCTAACGATGTTGAAGCCTTCTAGTGTAAGATGGTGATTGATGCGACGCCAGTAAGAGGTCAGCGCGTTATTCAAACTGTGTTAAAAAGCATCCAAGTTGCAAATAGTTGTGAGATTTGTAGACGTCACTTTAACATCACTCTCGATTAAATGGCCATACCCTCGCACTGGAATAATTGTTCCGGAGAGCCAGAAGAAGTAAGCACTGGACTCAAGGTTCATCAGCAGTGCGTATCACTGACCGTGCCGGGGTTCGAACTCAGAACATCTGGAATGTGAGTAGAGAGTGTTACCCCTACTCCACCAGCACACGCTGGGTACATCTGCTTTTTCACATCTCAACAAACGAATGCTTTTATGACTGAGCTCTGTGACTGGTCCGACTGATGACCTCAACCTGACGACTTAATACCTGCTTGAGTTGTGTTGGCTGAGTCCAGCCTGTGAGTCCTGATAAGCAGGTCAGTCGGTCTTGGCATTTGTATGGATCCACCAGATTTGTTGCTTCGGAGCAAGTGGAGGACTATTCGATCAGTAGTGACATAAATGTGAAGTTTCAGATTTTTTTGCGCATGACAACACAAGGTGGTCGAATGTGTAGTGAAAACGTTAGAAAGCGGAAAACTGGAAAACTACAAAAGAAGGACTGAATCTAGATTCTGTCAAAAGGGGTTTTGAAGTTTGAGGTGTGGCAATAGGTTCCAGTCCTTTGAAACATAAAAAGATTGGTTGATTTGTCGTTCTTAAACTGTATGGTGCTCAAAGCACGCCATTCGTTTAGGTGAAGAACGAATCAAGAGTTTACAGTGCTAGGGTGATGCCACACCTAAATGATTGCAACCAACGGTTGCTAAACTTATACAATATTTTGGTTATGGATTTTCAAGCGACGCGGACTGTTTCCATTTTGGGAAGGACAAATTTCAGAAGCTGTTCCTCAGCTGCACAAAAATGACCTGTCACTGAAAACAAAAGCGGTTTCTATCACGGTAACGGTTTATACTACTGATGAAACATGCGAGTAGTTTCTGGTCAAGTTTGAAAGCGCTGTCCACACATCTGATGGAAGTTTGATACAAAAATTATAGCACCACTTTGAAGAGCTTGTTCACTATTATCTAATTTTTAAAGAAAAATGAGGAACGTTCAAGAGAATGCTCGAGAATATTCGCTTATTAAAAACTCTGTGCAAATGAGACTTTCACTTTCGTGTCTAGTAGCATGCAATGGCTAAGTTCGGGTTGCCATCGGTTGGTTCCTCCATAAGTTCAGGTTGGTGGTCTTCTTCCGGGAGCCCGGGTACATTCATTGGCAGTTGGTCTTGTGGCTGTTGATCTGATCGGTAATCTTAGCGACTAAGCTGTGGACGACTCGTCGCTATTCGGGGTGAAATGAACAGTGATGAGACGTCTGCATAATGACTGTCAAGCTCGGTGAACAGATCAAGAACCGCCTGATCAACTACCATATTAGTGTTCATTTTCCTCACCTTGTCTGTTCAGGTGGAGAGTCACCAAAATACGTCCTGAAAGGGGACGTCACTTCGGCCGGTGCAGATTTTGGTTGTATTACAGAAGGGTATGACTGAACTGCTAAAGTACCCCTCTGTTGTTGTTGTTGTTGTTGCGTTTGTCCTTCGTCGAAATCCAGGGGAATGCTGTCGCTTGTCGGAGTCGGTAGAGATGTTGGGGACAGAATGCTCTTCTCCGGACGTCTTTTGAGCGTCGAAAAACGACTAAGCCTGGAAAAACCTCCTCTCTCGATCACGGATGCAGAGTTTGTCAGTCTAGAAAAATAAATGAACCATATTCAACAAGATGATCCATATTAGAATAGGGATGGCAAGTAGCGCATCTTTTATTCAACCGATTATTCCTGCCCAGCTATCACTCAACGTAGCATTAACCTTGATCATCAGACCAATAGAATGTTTCCAGTCAGTATTCACTTTTGTAGATTGTACCGTCCTCTGTGTATACTAACATCTGAGAAAGAGCCAGCTGAGGGCCATGACATAGACGGAGAGTAGACCAGGTCACCTTTGTGAGATATCACAGACCACCAAAGTGAGGATATGTTGGATGTAGTTTTTGCGGTTTTCAACAACTAGGTACTATTTGTGGGTCAGTCTGCGTCCCACTGTGCACTATTACGTCACGAATTAGGTAACTGGCTTGATGATAATTTGTTCGTTGTTCATGCTCTTAGGTGGGATTAGCATCGTTTGACTACTCCTTTGTATTACTTTGAGTTTTTGCAGCGCTTGGGATGATGAAACAAGCCTAGTTTTCATAAAATGATTCTGCCAACAACAAACGTTTTCTCGGCTAAGTGAACTTACCCTGTCGGTTTGCGAACCGGTCGCAAATGAATCTTCCAGGTGGCCGTCGAAGATGAATTGGGATCTGCTGCGTAACATCGCCATAAACATTGGATTAACGTAGCAGCTGGTACACGCCGCCGAATCAAATGTTTCTGCCGTTGATGTTGCTGCACCTTCAAGGCGAACCCACTGCCCAAGATTCCCTAATAATCAGAGGAAGAGTGTTTAAAAACTGATTGGTTGATTCGAAATTGGTTGGAAGAAGTTGAGCTTGCGCTTTTCAGGTCTTGATGAGTGGATGCTTCAAAAATTTGGGGCTAAACATCTAGGTTTATCACTTTTGAAGTATTGTAATTCAGAAACGCACGTGGTTATGTAAGAGGATGGCGTGGAGTTTTGAAGTGTTTATTTAAAGTTGTCGGTTGCACTTCGTAAATTCGATATTGGATGCCGGGGTAGTTTGTACCGTTGGTGTAGACAAAACAGACGTACATTTGTGGATGATTTGCAGGGTGGCTAGTGATAGCCTAGTGGTCAAAAAGTGAACTTACCAACCGGAAGGTCCGTGGTTAGAACTCAACCGCGGCACCTCGACTGCTTCTACATAGGCTTGACCAACCTGATGCTTCTTCCGGACATCAAGACAGCTAAGCGCCAAAAGTTTGTAACTGCTGATCGGTTATTTTTTATTGAATATGCAATGTGGCGCAATATTTCCCTCCCTTGGTATAGACTGGGCTGTGAGTCGGCGCGTTCGTCGAAGGTTGCGTTTGATGCCACTGAGAGGCAGCAAAGTTTGTAATAATCTAGGTAATGCTATTTCCAAGGTTGTGATTTGGAACAAGCGACAAATGGCCTCGCAGTAACTGCATACTAGACCATTACACGAGCGAATGGTATACAGGTTCCAGACCTTTTTCGTTAAGTCGTCAAGGTATTTTTTCAAAGATTAAATTGTTTTTTGAACACTATGAACCGAAAGTGTAATCACCATATTGGTGGCTAATTTGAAGGAGGTGGAAGAAATCTGTCACTCCCGTCGAAGTTATTCGCTCTTTCGTGCAAGTGAGCTATCGAAGCACGAATTGTCTCCACTGTACCATAGACACAATTCGAGAAAGTCGATGCAATATGCGCAGTAAACTAGCGACATCATAGCTTTAAGCTGGAGTGTTTCCTTTTAAAAAAGCTGCGCAGTTCTGAGAAATTCATAATCAAACAGGGAAGCAGGTATGACAGAATTAAGTCAGGTGTACGATTTGGACCTGAACGTGTGCCTCGGTTGGTCTTGCTAACAGGGGCTAGGTGTCCATGAGGACTTCAAACGACGGGGTCCGTCACAAGATTCAACGACAATACTGTTATTTTAATGAAGATTTCATCCTCCAAGTTTATGCCAAAAGCCCGAGAAAAACTGTACAGCTGTTTCATTCTTATAGGGGATCACCAGCAGTGAGCTTACAGGACGAACTGCATCATTCTGGCTGCGTCATCGTAAGAACAGATCAGGGAATCAGTTTGTGCAGACTGTGAAAAAATGATATTCTTCCCAGAGGGATGCATTTTTTCACAGAATGTCAATTTCTTCCGAGAAATCTAAAATTGTTTCAAATCAAAGTCTTTTAGCTTCTTTACAAGCTTACTAGCTCAAACAGCCAGATTTCACATTGACAGTTTCTTTAGTCGAAATTTCAGCATCCCTCTAATCAGGATATTCATTTGCCTTTAAATGACCTTCAGATAAGTTAATTTTATCATTTTGGTATGCTACTGTAATGTACACCACTTGAGATTTTTAACTTTCGCATTATTTTCGGTTGGATTGGCTTAATTTGCAGGGCGAAGTTGCATTTCGAAAATTCCAAAATCTCCTCGTACTACCCACAATCTATAGGTAGATCAATTGAAGAATAATTTTTACTCGATGAGTGAAACTTCCGTCCGAGAAGTCCTTGTTCGAGGAGCCAGTCAACACGTGTGACCGCGTAATGTAGATCCAGCGCTGTATTCTGTATAAGTGCAAGTTAATCACACTGCTAATCAGCCACTCATGGCCGAAAGGTTAAGTGTACACACTGCTAGCCGGGAGGTCGCGGGTTCGAGGCTCTCTGGAGTGTAGTGAATGCTGCCAATGATTCCCAATAAGGATGAAACAGCTGTACAATGGTTCTCGGCTTTTCAGCATAGATTGGCTTCAATTAGAGGGCGAATCCTCTACCGAAATTCCTAGATCTGCTCACACTACCAACAGTCTATAAGTAGCTCAGAGGAAGAATAAATTCACCCGGTGAGTGAAATCTCCAACCGAGAAGTCGTCACCCGAGGGATCAGTGAACACATGTGACCGTGTGATGTGGGTCCCGTGGTTGAAGGTTGAGTGACCCTAAATGTGAACTGATCACACTGCTCATTAGCAGCTCAAGACCGAACGGTTAAAAGTTCAATCTACTAATCAGAAGGTCGTGGGTTCGAAACTTCCCGGGAGTTTCGTAAGATGCGCACTGCTGGTGGTTCCCAATAATGTTGAAACAGCTGTACGGTGCTTCCTGGTTTTTCATCAGAGACTGGCTTCACTTACGGGAAGAAAACTCCATTAAAAATTCCCAAATCATCTAAGACTACCAACGATACTGTGAGTTTTGTAGCCATAGTTGTCAAAATGTTGGATGATGGAAGAAGCAAGAGTTTGAGAGGCCGTAAACTGGTCGTAAGTAAATTGATGAGGTGCGTTTGGAGACTTGTTTCTTTGTCCGTGTTCCCAACCCCGACTGAATATTCCCTATATAAACTCCACTACACCTGCAGATCAATAGATGAGTGCACTCTAAGTTGGAGCGGAATCGATTGAAGGAAATGATCTTCTGATTTTTAGTGACTCATTTGGATGTGCATTTCTGAGTTCTTTAGAGTGTTGCGCCGGCCCCTGGTGACCTTGTGTTGCAGCACAGGGAACAAACGAGTCTGTATAGTAATTTCACCTAGCTATACTTTTCAATGTGATGCCAAACTTCAAAATGAAAGCAAACGAAGAGGAAATTTCAGTGGCTGCTGTTTTCCTGGCACAGCTGTCAATCGGAATACCATGATAAGTCGCAGATATTTGGGTCACGGTTCATGAGAGTCTTCTGGAATCGGATTTCTGTTCATGCATTCTCATCCCTGCAGAAGTGGCGTCATCAATCAAATTTCAACCTGTTGTGACCTGTCTTTTTTGCACCTATAACGACCACTGGTCTGGCTCAACGGAATCCATTATCTACCTGGATCTGTGCCTTTTTTTATGTCGACCATCGAGAAGCTTGAACCAATCACCTCGCTCCTTTAAGCAATAACTCACCGTATCATTTACAAAAGCATTGGCCTTGAAATCTAGATTAGATGGACCAGTAAGTTAGTTTGTCTCGACAGAAATCTCACCTAGATCAGAGATCACCGAATATTTTCTTAGTTTCTTTTCCATACGGAATAAATGTGTACCAGTCAGTACACTGTGTTGTAGAGCCAAACAAAAGTGCACATTTTGGTGGCTTAGTTTCAACCCCGAAAGAATACAATACTAACCAATTTATGAAAATTCACTAAACGAAATAGTCAGTCAGCAGTTATAAGCTTCATGGGCGCTAGTTCGTTTATGTATGTTTGATGACAGAGTAGGACTCCAACAATTTAGTGACATCATTCGTCGGTCAGTTTGAGATAAGTAGCTGGTTGTTCCACCCAAACGACCAACTTTTCGCTTACAGGACAGGTGCGCTTTTGACTGAGTTGTTGAGGGCGCTGGATAAATTACCAGTCTGGTAGTTGGGACGGCGGTGTTTGGAGTTCACCCCCAGGTGTGTACTAAGTCTCACCACTTCAATTCTGTCAAACGCCAGTCCCGATGAATCAGCCAAAGGCGATTGAAGAACACGAATCAGCTTTTGTCCAGGTCTATCGGCGTCCAAGTTCGTCCAAAATAGCTACATGTACACACTTAATTTGACGTGGCACTGAGCGAGAAGCCAGACGTGTCCGCTGAGTGGTGACCTGGCTATGATCCCATGATGTTCACACAGCGAATCTAATTCTCCTGATATTTAGACTGACTGTTGTGTGAAATCGATAAGCCAGTCCACTTTGAATTCTGTTCATCACAGGTAGCGCTGAGTGACCCATCTCTCCGAGCGGTCGTCAATCCACGAGCCAGTCGGCACGGAATCACGTGATATTGATTCCGCGACTGAAGGATGAGTGACGCTATATCCTGCCTGCGTGACAGCTAATCGCATAGCTTACCAGCCACTCGTGTCCAAATGGTTAAGTGTTCAACCACTGGCCCGAAGGTTTTCGGTTCGAAACTTCCTACTGGATTTTTGTCAGATGGGCACTGCTTGTGATTCCCGATAAGGATGGAACAGCTGTTCAGTGCTTCTCCGTTTCAGAATCGATTGGCTTCACCTACTGGACGAAAGCTCCATTGTAAATTCCCCAGTAGCCTCCTACTCTCAACATTTTTTAAAATTATTTTGTAGTATTTTTATTGACCGGATGGCAAATCTGGTAAAAACTCACCAATACAAAATATATGTATATCCCACGGAAACTTGAAAAAAAAAAACAAAGAAAAGTTAGCAACATGCATTAAAGTTTACAAGGACAAATGCATACATATAATTATGGGAATGATTAGAATGTTATTTTTTAGTTTATTGATTATAAAACGTTCGCCGGCTGCATCTGACTGAATGAATTTGAAATTTTTCTAACCATACTGAACGATACCGCAAAGCGGTGGTTTGATTCTATTCAGTCTCACGCTCGCTTTAACGATTAGTTTTTTTACAACGCCCGGGCCAGGGGAAGACGAAAAAAAGGCGTGTAACGCTTAGAACTTTGGATCAGTGCGGAAACTCACAGCGGGCAAAGCGAAAAATGAAATGCCAGCCAGAGCGCAGAAGGCGGCGATTAGTTTCCCCATTGCGGTTCGAGGTACTGTATCCCCGTAACCAACGGTGCAAAGTGTCACCTGAATTGGAAAGAAGCGGCAGTTAATCAGATAAAAATCATTGAATTTAAGTCCGGCTGAGTCCCCCTTTTCAGGGAGAGTGATAATGCAACGTAGAAAAAAGTAGGGGCATTTCACAAGTAGTCTCATTTGTATTGAAAAATGGTTTTGGCGGGAGACTCAACTGAATCCAGCTGAATACCGTACCAATTGAAACATGAGGCTGCCTGGAACAGCACATTCAGTTGGAGTAGACCATTATAAAAGAGAGATTTAGCTGGATTCGTTTAGGTTTCCTTTCAAAATTAAATTTGCATGCAAATGGTTGTATTTCGCGAATTTCGTTCCATTTGTTAGAGGAAAGCTCAGGAATCGTTTCTACCTGATCAGCCCCGAGAAGGCAAAACGCGTCTTTGCATGTCAGAGAGTTTTTAGCCGACTCATGAGTAGTATCTCGCGTCTAAATTAGAGGTATGGTAAAGAATAGCATAGACAGATGAATGGGAGTACGCATTACTTGCAGGACAGCAAAAGCACAAATTTCTTGTAGGAATGTTCCTTGGTATCGCCGAGTTCTTAGTTATGGGCATTCAAGTCATCAATAAAGATGTAAACTTGCCTGAGCTATACCTAGGAAGGCACTTGGAGCCACAAGCACAGATGGATACATAACACAGGTATGCTGGTTTAAATAACCTATGAACTGTGTGTGTTGTCCTCATGGTCGAAGGAAGCTATTGCAAACAAGCGGATCATTTAATCAACCCAGTAACTTCGTGTGCGTATAGCTAACGAATATAATAAACGAACCAGGAATTTTCTTAAGTAGCAGGTTGAATTACAGACAAACTTCGGAAGCCAGGCAGTGGCTTACCTAGATCTGGACCATACCCGGGTTTACATGTTGTGAGTTGTACGCAAGCCAAGGTCAGGTAGCTAAATGAAAGGGACAGAACAGGTTTGCTGCTCAAATGCCACACATGATCACGACTTATCGGAAGGTCGATCAGGCTACTAAGAAAAGTGATCATGTGAGTATCACGTGAGTCCTTAAGAAAAGGGAATGTGACTGGTACACTCACTAGCTTAACTGGTTTGTTGCTGATGTATATGTTAACGCCTAATTTCGGCTATACGGAATGAAGACCACTCACCATTGTTCTGAAGAAATTCACTCATCGATTCATCTTGCTTGAGGTCGAAAAGTGAAAAAAACTAAAGGCTTCAAAAACATCATAAACGAGAGATTCAGCTGGGTTCCAGGTGAGTCTCCCATCAAAACCAAATTGGTATGCAAATGAGTGTATTTTGTTAATTTCGTGCAATTTGGGTTCAACTAGAACATAAGGTTGAGGGAAACTGGGGGACTGCGCCTACCTGGTGAGCCCCAAGAAAGGCGAAACCGGGCATGGGCTGTCGAAGAGTTTTCACCAACCTTATGAGTAGTGCATTACGTCTAGACTAAAGGCCTGTTGTTGTTGAGGTCAAAAAGACTTCAGTTAAAAGGTTACCTGTGTTATAATAGTTAAGATTGTCACGTAGCCAGCATACAAGCAAAAAAGTTGACAGGTAACCGATTTAGGTGGAGAGTTTAAAGTTGAACACAGTGCAGGAGAAGATGCTGTTTCGGTTGCCGTAGGCAACCTTTTTCAAGGATCTCTTTTGTGGTTTAGTCCACTGTGGGATGAACGGGGGTGGATGGGTTAACCTACAGAATCTTCCAGATTTGCTGGATTTTGGTGCAAGAGTTGGACCTAGGCTGGGTTTTAGTGGTTGCACGTACATACTGACCCGAAGTCTGGTCTCGTTGACGGTGAGATCTTTCTTTTACGGTTCGATATTCTCGTAAGGACCCAGTGTCAGATGTTTGAGCGCCTTGTCACCGTAGTCTTTTCGATCCATGACAACCCCGTTACATCGCCGTTGTGCGCTTTGGTGACATCCATCAACTGTAAATTCAGTGCACCTCCAGCGACAGGTTGCTTCGGATTGGTCGTTGATTTTTGGCAATGTTGCATTTACGGAATCTAACTTCTTCGGATCCCTCTACTGGAAGCTTCGAGAGTGCGGGCTCTAGAACCCGGTTACTTCACTTAGAGTTAGCGGTTTCCGGGCACAGATAAAGTTCAGGTTTGCTTTTAAACAGTTGCATCTCAGCGTGAGATAAGCTTCCGTTGGACAGGTTGCATACAAGCTTGTTTGTTCAGGCAAAATCGTCTGGATCACCGATTCCTTGCTTAATACAAGTGATGAAGTCCAGAAACAGAAAAAAACACGTGCTTTAAAAATAGTCTCAGTTTTGGCAGCACACCTGTCTAAGCGTATAACTGAAGGGGTATTTGGGAAATAGTTGTCTGTTTTCCTAGCCTGTCATCCAGCGCACTCACAGCTAGAAGCACTCGCAAACACGGTGTCCACATCTGCCGATTACGATGAGCTGAAAAGCAGTTGGTTTTTTGGTTTCTGATGCACTCATCCACTCGTGAGTAATGGTCACTGTACATTAACCTGAATGAGGGAATAAAATGTGGCAACAGCTTTCGGTACCTTTGAAGTACGCCAGAAAACTTCAGTAACCATTGGCTTCAAAAGTCTGCGGGGAAACGGGCAGAACAGGCAAATGTTGCCATCCCAATCCAGGGCAGAGAAAGGTTTGTTTGAGCAAATAATCCATTGGCGCCAACAAAAAGTGTACCTTTTCCCAGTCGAAATTTCACCTAGGTGATTCCCACTATCTGAATTCGACAAGGATTTTATTTCAGATGAAGTAGTTATTCCGAAACACATTTCCCACCTGGTTCATTAACCGAATGTTAGAACACTGTTTGGCGACCCCAAGCAGATGTAGGAAGATCATCAGAGAAGCCGTTAGATCGATCAGACGAATTTCGAACCAGTTGCAGCCGGCATCCAGTATTCGAAAGTTCCTCAAATCCAACTAAAAACAGCAAATGTAGGCCCAGGCCCGTCTGATCAGTTGGACTAAATCAAGGGATATAAGCTAGCCAAGCAAGTTTCCACTGCTGGCTCCCGTCTTCGCATCAGAATTTGCAGACTTTTAACTTTCCTCTATATGCTCCCCAAAGAAAGTCATTCACAAAACATGCGCTCTTCCGAAACGAAAACTGTTCCAAAATCCCCGATTGAGGCTCAAACCGGATGGTCCGCATCACCTAGCCTTTGTCCCAAATTTACGTTGGAAATGAAGGGACACCTTCAGCCTTTCAGCACATTTCTTACGTACATTACCGGCCTCAAAGCTCCGGAACTGGTTTAAAACTGGTGTTAGCAAATGATAGTTAACTGCCCACATGGTAGTGTAAGGAGATTTTGGAGTTTTACGGGGAATTTCGTCCTGTAAGTAAATCCAGTCCACGCTGAAAAGGTGATAATCATCGTGCGACTTTATCCTCCTTGTTGGGAATCATCAGCGGTGATCAAACGCTCATGGCTAGGCCGCATGGGTTACTGAGCTAGGAGGTCACGTGTTCGGGACTCCCTACTGGAGTTTCATGAGATACGCACTGCTGATGATGACCAATAAGGATGAAACAGCTGTACAGTGCTTCAAAGCTTTTCAACATAGATTTAATTCACTTACAGGATAAAATCTCCATTAAACTTCTCAAATCTCCCTGAATTTTCAACTGAAAGTGGCGCGTACGGTTGCAGTAGGAATAGGATGTTGAAGGAACAGATTCCCAGAGGAGAATATGCCTGGGAAGCGGATTTAAACATTCGTGCCATTAGGAGTAGCAAATGATGTTGTGTCCTTTCTCTACTCGTTGACTTTTTCTTACCAACCCGATTGGACAGGTAATCTCGAACAGACTGGTAAGTGCTTTCACGTCACGACAAACTAACGGCATCCTGCGCGAAAGCTGTTTCATTCATTTTCACATGAGTTTGTTTACTGCACTGTACAGTGCGAATTTACCCGGAGAAAGAGATACACATCTGACAGTTGCTGATTTCTGCAGACATATGTTACTAGTCTCCTGTCAGTCGAAGTCAGGGATAAATATGGCAGAGTGAAAACTTCGGTCAGAACAAATTGAAAACAGAAAAGGATGTTAATGGAGTATATCTGACGGCTTGGATGTTTAAAAAACGGATTTTTCAGCCACAGTCGTACTCGAGTACGCCGGGAACATGGAAAGGTTGTAGTGTGTGGTTCGCACCACACGGGCATGCAAGATGACACTGGGATTACTGCTGGCAAAAGTGGCGGACATGGTTTCGGAACAGATGCTATTAGACCGCGTTGAATCCACATCCTGAATGATTGACTGCCTTGATGATCACAATTTTCATATTGCAGTGGATTGACAATAAATCGGAAGTGAGTGCGTAGTCAGTATGAAAAAAGGTTGCTCAACACACGTGTGACAAGTTCCACTGAGGGGTTAGCCCAGCGGGGGCGTGTCTCACGAAACTCAGGAGAGCTTAGAAACCCACAGTCTCCCGGCTAGTATTTAAAGCATTTAACCCTCCAAAGCCCGGGGGACTTTCGGATTTCCCTGGAGTTTAATGAGATGCGTATTGCTGACGGTTTTCAGTAACGATGAAACAGCTGTACAGTACCTCGCGTCACGTGAACATCGATCGGCTTCGATTACGGGACAAAATCTCACTTGAGAATTACGAAATCTCCTCACAGTCACAAGTAGTTCAGAAGAAAATATTCACAAGATGAGAGAAACTTCCATTTGGGATTTCGTCACTCTAGTAGCCAGTGAATACATGAGGAGATGTGGATCACGTGGTTTAAGGGGGAGTGGTGCTATAGCTTGTCTGAATGAGAACTAAACACCCTGCCGTCCAGACGCTCCTGGCCAAACGGTTAAGTGTTCGAATTGCCAGCCGGGAGGTCGCGGGTCCGAGATTCCCTTTATTTTTGTGAGATCCGCGCGGCTGGTGCTTCCCGATAAGGACAAAACAGCCGTAGAGGACTTTCCGGCTTTCGTAGTACAGCCTGTTCTCGCTTACAGGACGAAGTCTCAGTTGAATCATCCTCAGTGCTCCAAAAGCCATGGTTTTGATTTAATCAAAGTCGAGGACGTCTTACTGAATCGTATTTGACGTCCACTTGCATAACGTCTATGTACACTGTCGTGAAGGTGCCCTCTGCTTTCGCAGTAGCCGCAAACCACGTCTGCTTTAACTTCGCAGCAAAGTTGGGACAAAAATGCAGCTGGCATTCGTTCCCCAAAAACTTCCAAAGAAGAGCTCAAATTCCTTTCGAGCTTGAGAGGTCAATAGGTGGAGAAAGGAGTGAAGTCACTTGTAAAGCCCGCTCATCAATAGTGCTTTAACTGATTGCTTGGAGGCGATTCGACCCTCAGTAATGTCATCATTTTCGTGTTTGAATCATAGTTGGTGTGCCTGTTTATGTAAGACTGAAAGGAAAATCCCGTAAACTTTGATGACGGGTGTCTCGTTCGATGTGAAACTGGGCAATTATTTGTATGTAGGGAAGGTGATGGGAATGGACGATGTTTCAGGAACCGCCCTATAGTCGAACAAAGTACTGATATTCAAATCACCGACCTTGAGCACGTCGGTGAAGGATAGTTTTGGTGACCACTGGAGTAGTTGACAGCAGTTTTCCATCAAATTGGACCATAAATCAACGCTTTAGCAAGAGATGCTTTCTCGTGAGGTGCAAGCCCAAGCCACTGTCCCTGACAGATGTTGACCGAACAAGTTCTGTTCTACAAATGCAACAGAGTATACTACTGATGAAACCTGCAAGTAGTGTGTTGTCAGGTGTTAAATGGCCTTCCCCGCATCTGATGAAAGATGAAGATTAGTACAAACATTATGGAACGGCTTTGAAATGTTTGGCCATTATTATTTACTGTTCACAGAACGTCCAGACAGATTCAAGAGAGCGGTAAAGAATGCTGATCTTTCAAAAACTGTGCAAATGAGATTTTTACTTTGATGTCTAGTGGCTTGTAACCGTTTAGTTCGTGTTCGTTAATGGACAACTCCGCACTGAACGGTGCTGTTCTGTTCGCAAGTAGCTTGGTCTTTCCGCTCTGTGAAAACCGGACCGTCAAAGTTGGCCTCTTCGTTGCCCGTGAGAGGTTTCATCCTCGCGCCAGGACAATGGCGTGGACTCGGCCTGATGCCTCAGGTAAGCGTATACCAAACTTCCATCTGTCTGGTTTGCATCTATGATTGCTACAACTCGATAGCTGATGATTGTCTGGGATCAAAGATTTTGGGTCAACAGTGGCTGCTGAAGAAACTCACTGTTGCCTAGCTAGGTTGACCCCGAGTGAAGCGATACGAAAGCAATCCTGAAACATTAAGAGTTCAGGCACAACAAGCCAACAGCCCCGAATTCACTGGCATAGACATATACTACTGAAGTCATGCGGGAAACGCCTGGCGCTTCGTATTCCGACTGGCGACATCGGCTTGTGAAGAGCTCAGAACTTCGCTGAACGTAATCCATGCTGATGTTGAATTGCTAGGTCTCCACCATGTTCATAGCTTGTGCTGGTGGACCGAAGGTTGGAACAGCGTGTGTTTCACATCATCCCGCTTCAAGTATAATTAGATTCAGCTCATCTGTGTTCCAGGGACAGTCAGCGCCGTGCTAAGGGTAGAGTTACCTGAATTCCAGCTGAATGTCTCTTGTTTATAATGCTCCGCTTCAACCGATCGGTGTACACTAAGCCGTCTTCTTGTTCATATGGCACGATATTCGAGATATCGCACTACATTTTCTAGACGGGATACACACCACTTATGTGAGTGTTCAGTAACTTCACGGCATGGAAAGTAAGCATCTTTTTTGAGCAAGCAATAACAACTATCGTAAAAAAGATACAGTAGAATACAGTGAGTAGTTACCGTGATCAGAACACTCATCACCTGACACAAACTCGAGTCAAATTCGAGGAATTTGTTTTTCAGAATGAATACACGATTGAAATGGTCTACTGGCTGCAAACAGTAGACGTATCCAGCACTGAAGTGCGCCGCTCTGTCGCATACTATTAACCCTTTCACATAAAACCCTTGCTTGAATTCAGTCATCCATACTTATTTAGTTGCAGTCAGTTTTGCACAATGCATAACCATGTGGAAATAAGCCAGACACGTGACAGTTCTTACTAGTCGACGTAAAGTAAACAGCATGAAAAATACACCGTCCTGTCGCGCCGAAGTCATTTTTATCATGAAGCAGATCTGATGTTCAGCTCAACGAAAAAAAGTGGGAAATTGCAGGTAGTGTGGAGCTGATGGAAGATGAGATAGGGGCAAAAATCCAAGTACGTGCTGTATCACTGCACTCCCCATTTTTAGTAGCCTAGATAACTCACTATATAACACTTTTTTGGTTGTCACTACTGCACGTACAATCTTATTTCCACGGACAATTTTCATGAAAGGGTGTGAAAAAATGTGTTCTGACGAACTGCATTTAGATGAGTGCCAGTGTCGCAATACGGATGAAGAAACTTTCGAAAAATTTGTTCACCTGATGGCCAATTCGAAGGGAATCTTATCACCAATTGGCCATTCGGAAAAAAACAGTAGGGACCAGTGTAAAAACAGCCTAAAGTGCACGAGGATGAGCTGATGTATAATCGACCTTTAGATGAGCATTTGATTACATGTGCAAACGGGTGTCCCTATCAGTGATTGTTTATGCCATTCTCAATTCACTGTCAGCTTATAAAATCTTACACTGAGCTGAACTGAACCGAAAAATGCAAAATTGCAAACTGTGCCGAGGGTCTCATCAGAGAAGGTCATATTTTGTAAGAGTAGATCACGTGTAACCCTAGAATCCTCCTTGTGATGAGAATGCGGATATCAGTAGGTACACAGTCTCGTGAGCCTGATCCTGAAGTTGAATGCATAGTTATCGACCAAAACTTGAGGTAAATTCTAAGAGATTTCATCCTGTCAGTGGAGACCGTCCACGCTGAAAAGCCAAGAAGACCTGCCCAACTGTTTCATCAGTTCGCATCTCACGAAACTCAGGGTTTTGAACCCGTGACCTTCTAGCCAGTGATTGAACACTTAACCGTTTGGCCACGAGTGGACGATCAGCAATGTGATTGGCTCCCATTTAGACAGGATATAGCGCTACTCATCGTTCAGTAACGGAAACCACATCACGTGGTCACTTATTGACGGGATCTTCGAGTGACAACTTATCGTAAGAAAATTTTCACACATTCATCTTCTGAGCTGCTCATTGATTCATGGTGATGGGAGAAGACCAGAAAGGTTCAGCTTCAATTCAGTTAGTGTTTTATAAGATAGTTGCTTTCCTGTGCAAATCAATACAGCAGGCAATTCATCTTCTATGTTAAGTTATTTGTGTGTGTGTGTGGGGGGGGGTGGGGCGTGTAAACGCAGCTCCTAAGAAACAGCGCTACCTCGATCTGACCTGTAAGGCACGATAGGGGGTAAATGTGAGAAAACAGAGTGGGAAACAGTGCGATAAATACTGCTAGAAAGCCAACGAAATACAAAGTTTCGTGATTTTATGGTGGCATATTCCATCTCACACTTTGGATCAGAAGAATACGATAATGGGCACTTTCCAATTGGTTTAGATTATGCAGTATGATTTTATCTAGCTATTTGTGATGATCCGTGTGGGTGTGTAGGTGTTTTTGTGGTAGTTTGAAATGGTTTCAGAATTCAGTCATTGTCACATTTTGTGTGAGCGGTCAGGTTCGTTTCTCATGTCTGTCTGGCTCCAAATAATTTTCCCCTGAATGCGTCTTTTTAATTGGGGGGTGGGGGTTCCGAATTTTCCTGGTGCAAATTAGGATCGATAACAATCAGACGGGAGTGATTAAATACAGTTCGTAGCATGGTGAATTTTGTGAATCAGGCACTTGTGTCCAGCGTGATCAGCTTCTTTGAGCAGATCGCGCCTGAGTTAAATAAGATTGGAGGGGGGGACAAGCAGGATTACTTTGCAGGTGTTTGAGTTGTGTTTGAGCTTGTTTTCCTGAAGATAAATTCGGAGCTTCCAGTTGGACCGTTGTTGAACTGTTATATCAAACATGGAAAGCCACTTCTGTTTGTATCTTCGCGTAATATGAGGAACCAGATAATTTGACAGTGCATGTGTAGAGGCCAGTTCACGACAAGTGTATGTTTTCTACCAGAATAGTGCATCCATTTGACCGGAGCCCTTCTAATGTGAGCAGCCATTCATGTATGACCAGCTCCGGTTAACTATGAAGTGAACACAGTTCTGTTTGGCAGCTAGGGGGATGACTGAAACGATTCTACTCAAAGGAGAACAGTTGAAATGACTCGGAATTTCGAAGAATTACTAACCGAATGGCGTGAGTGGGCCGCGGCTATTCGACTGTTAAAGCAACTGTTATGCAAATGTGCGCTGCTGGTGACTAATTCGGCCAGTTTATGTTAAAAGGGGTGTAATAGCTGCATCACGTTTTCTACAACCGTGGTTGGATGAATTGGCCGGACAATGATGCTGTTTTGCTCCACCATCTTTACTCATCAAGTATTTCATTTGCACTTCCAGATGAGGGTAAGGACAACGATGTCCCACAGAATTAGATCGTGGGAATGGATTTGATCAAACTGCTGAACAATTGGTTCAGAGAGTCGACCAGCGTGTACAGTTTCTAAACCACCATCCTTTGACCTCATGTAAGAAATTAAGGTCAAAACTTGAGATTGAGCAGAGCAAATTTGAAATAATTTTGGCAACGTTTAAACCAGCCGCACACAGTTTGCTTCGTAGCTGTACAAATAATACGCGAAAATTTCATCCATGCTTTTAGCAGTTAGAAAGCAAGCTAACTAGCACCTGGTTGAGGGGTAGTTTGGGTTGTTATGTTCGACAGGCTTGCTGTGACGGATACCTGTTGCATAATGTGACATGGTAGCTGGTCTCCTTCGTATAGCAACAATGATGCGTGCTCGCGCTATGTCAGTTCGGCTGGTGTTTTCATATAAACAAATTCGATGTATTCCCGCTGATAACCTTACATCCCGGTGTATTTCCACTTTTATGACAGGACATACCTTTATAAATTTTTTTTGGTTTGTGGTGTGGTCCGATAGAAAGAATTTTAGGTTATCAATAAAAGGGAAAACAGAACAGCTTCAAATGAGTTTGTTTTGAGCCTGACCTGGTTCTCAAGACTCCACATTTCAAATGATTTTCCTCCGAGAAGACTTTGGAGGTGAGTTCTAAGGAAGACTTTTGACCATCGATCAGGGGACGTTCTCTGTGTAGACATCACAAAGGTAAGACATCCGATTTGATTAATACTAGAACAGTTCTACTTGCTTTTTAACATTCTGATTCTGTTGCTTTGTCCTTGAATTCACAACCCACCTTATCACAGAAATGGATATCGTTCCAAATTTGTTCAGGTTAGGAAACTCGTGGCTGTGAGACTTGGCCTGTTCGAGCAGCGGAACTGAGATGTCTTCACGTGTTTGACAATCGTCGCCTCAGAACCATAGCTCGTGTGGGTTGGTGTCGGCGTATCCGTAACGAGGCAACTAGAAAACGAGTTTTCGGTTGTGCAAGGGGTACTTCCATTGAAGAATGTGTCCAACACCAGAAGCTGCGTTGGTTGGGACATGTGTTGCGTATGCCTAGCCATCGTTTGCCGAAGAGAGTACTGTTTTCCATGCCAAACTCAGAGTGGCAGAA
>SJOL01000802.1:711716-734329 GCA_004794785.1 Opisthorchis felineus | reverse complement strand
CGGTGGTCACGTGAGCAGACTACAGTAGTCACAAGGCTTGTACGAAACCATTCTTGGTACACAAACTCGGGTTGTGTAAGAGAATGACAATTGCCACAGCTGTGTCCAGACATTGACATTGGACGGATCTTCGTAGATAGATAATTGATTATTACAGCATTTGAAAACCGGTGTTAGAATTAATCACATGACTCGTCTCAGCTAACTATGCACCAGCAAAAGGGACCTCCTAGATCCCACAAAGAAAAAAACCAACCAGACTAAGAACCAGATAATAAGTACGTCAGAGCTACGGGGAAATTCAACAAGTTTCAGTCGAGCACATCCGGTTATTGAATCTAAGATGACCTCACGATAATTGTCCCGTTCGTTTGCTTACTCCAACCATGTATTTTTGATTTCCACTTGTTTGGCTCATCTATGCCCACCATTAACCTTGCCGCAAAGGCCGTCCCGTCCGGCGTGTGTGTCTGTCTGTGACCTACTTACCCATACGCGTCCATGTCCCGGTTGCTGAGCCAACCCTGACTGGTTTCCGTGTGATCGCACCGCCAACCAGAACCACGAGACTGGCCTAAGAAGGGACGACCGCAACACACGCTACGGAGCCGACATTCTACTCACCGTTGTTTGGTTTGCGGACGTTGACACTGCGCTGTGCTGGTTAGTGAGACTTGTTCACTTGTTGACGCCACGAGCGTGGACAATCGCTTACCTCGAGCCCAATGCTTCCTTCTGATATTCGGAATCGTCAGTTCTACGCCGTATCGGAAACCTCAACACCGGCAGTTTGGTTTACATCCGAAAAGGCAAATACCGGTTTTTTCTGTTTCCCTGACGTACACCGGTGCAACTGACGACTCATATGAATGCTTGATTTATCGGAAATCGATTTGGTTGGGACCGTGTAATGGCACTGGCTAATGAAACATAAACGGAATATGCCTTGCTGACAGAGTAAAAGATGTGCCCAGTGAACTTCAAACAGACCTTAGCAAGTATGCTTCGTGAAAATGAATGTCCGACACCTGATTCGGTGTCTGCATCAAACACTTCCCCGAACCACCCCGGCCACTTCACTCAAGGTGTGGTTCACAACTAGACAGCTCATGTACCTACATCTTGAGGACAAGCCACCGGCTGGCTCTGAAATCACCCCAGTGTACTGTTGCACCTGCTGTTGCACAGCACAATACATGGGGCAGTTATAAGAGAGGAGATTAAAAGAGCATAAAACATTTCGGCTTGCAACCAGGGGTCAATCACTAGCGCAATGGTTGTTCAACTGACTGACGCGAGTCATGTGGTTTTTAAATACTGGGCCAAGAGCCCATCTACCCGCTAAGATGTGTCAGACCACAGCTGAGGCAATCGAGATTCACTCACAACCCGATATTGTGCACTAAGAAGGCGCATGCACGAGCATTGAGACTACCGTGGTGACCACTGGCCACTCAAGCCAATTGACCGTGACGTAAGCAGTTGACACACTTTAAACCGTAGACTGCGTTCTCTCCTTGTTTTACCTGAATGGATTGTTCGGTCTTGATTTCATCGTTCCTCAATCTGTATTGACCAGAAGAAGAAATATTGTGTACATTATTATTCGTTGTCTGCATCAGATAAATCTCCGGCTTCTTGGAACTCAGGATGTGTGCATTTTCAAAGGGACGTTCGGGCGACCTTGAAGGGAAAGCCACTCGTTAGCCTAAGAAACAATTGCCCTAATACTCAAACGTGGGTAAGTTAGGCTATACATCCTCCTAGATACAAATGTTTTTCCGGCGTAAGTGTGCAGAAATCTGCAAGGTATTACGACATTACAAGTGTATAAGAGAACTCTGACGAACTGCAGCCGCGATTTTGGAGGGCAACCCTTCGAGTGGCCCGGATATGGCAGAGTTATCTGTGTTGTTCATCTATCTAAGTGCAAAAGTCAACTCTTGCTTTGTGTTTCCTGATGATCAATGTCTTTCATACCACTAGATGGGTATCTTTTTCGATTTCATCTGTGCATCCCCTTCAGGAAAAGCAGCATCCTTTGCGTCGATGAAATGTCCAAGGTGGCAATGTCAATCTCTCAGAATTGCCTCTTCCAATCCATCCGTCTCGCATATTCGTTTCACCGAGAAAGAGGGAGCCACAAAGCAGTTCCCGATTTCCGGACATGTGACGAGTAGGAGTTCTGCTAGGTCACTCCAGCATGCGGCGGCCTGGTACAGCACATTCAGTTGCTTGAAAACATTATAAACGGTATTTCAGGAGACTACTTAGAGCGGCATTATCTACATTTTTACGGTTTTTCACCGGTAGCACACACGGATAGAGTGGCCAGATTCCTGCATCACAGAACCAAACACATCTGTATAGCGAAAAAAACAGAGAGGGCAAAAGGTGTTTCTGAGATTGATCAGTTGCATATAAATTCGGTTTCGACGGGAGACTAACCTGGAACCCAGCTGGATCTTTCGTTTATGATGTTTTCAGGCAAATGAATGTGCCGCACCGGGCCGTCTTTTGTTTCAGTTGGTACGATATTAGAGATATCGCAGTATATTTTCATAAAGGAAACGTGAGATTCAGCTGGGTTCCAGGTGAGTCTCCCGAAAAAACAAATTTGTTTGCAAATGAGTGTATTTGTCGGAATCAGTCCAATTTTGGTTCAAGTAAGACATAAGGTTGAGGGAAACTCGGGACTGCGCCTACCTGACGAGCCCCAAGAAGGGCGAAACCGGTCGTGGGCTGTCGAAGAATTTTCAGCAACCTTATGAGTAGTGCATTACGTATATACATGTTTCGCGATATCTCGAATATCGTAGCAACTGAAGCATGAGGCGGCCTGGTGTAGCACATTCAGTCGCTTGAAAACATCATAAACAAGAGATTCATCTGGGTTCCAGGTGAGTCTCTCGCAAAACCAAATTGGTATGCAAATGAGTGTATTTGTTGAAGTCCTAGGTAAATGCGAAGTCGCTTACGGGCTGTCGAATCGTTTTTAACGACTTTGTAAATAGTGTAATGCTTTGGAGAATACTTAAATACTGGAACAAGAGGCAACTTTTATCCTGAGACAGTCACCTGAGAAACTTCAAGTTTCGGTTGTGTTTGCTATTCACTCTTGATCGTTACCAGATTCTTGGCATCACTTCTGCATCGTTTTATAATGGCACGAGATAGAGCAGCAAGTGAGAATCCGGCCCGGCAGGGTTACGTTGACCAAATCTTCAAACTCCGTCAGGTGCCTGAACAAAGTCATACGTGTAAACAACCCACAGTTTTAGCAGTCTTGGATTTCCAAGGCTGACTGCTCTGCTTGACACGCTTGCCCAGAAAGGAAAGTCCCGGAAGTTCTCAGACTTCCGGGAGCGTGACAGTATACGGGGGGCTCTCAGAATGCTTTTGTACCCAAAGTGGTGTCCGTCAGGTGTACCCACCTTCTCAATTCGTATTATATGGATATGAAAGCAATGACAAAAAGTCTGGAGGGTGTCGGTGCTACTCGCCTTCTAGAATGGGGACCGCGTGATTCCCACTGCGTCTGGCTGGAGACGCTGCAATATATGGCCACCAATCAATGTCAACGGCGTTCTTGTTGTCAGTTTCTATCCAGAGTTTCTGGGGGTGTAGGCACCTCGAAATGATTGTGGTAGGGTAGAACTAAATCCCTTCCCCGTCCACTTTTATTCATTTCTTTACAATAAGACTTTCAAATAAACCACGGTTGTACGGCAACGAAGCATCAGTGTTGAACACTGATGTCATGCTGTCCATGATGATGATGACGATGAAATTCCAGATTATCGGTTAGATTCGAAGCTATATTTGCCTAAAAGTCCAAAAGAGAGCTGAATCTATCCCGGGCTATACGATGGACGAAACATTCTCTGTGAGTTTTCTTGCAATTATGGTGATACTTACATAGACTGGCGTCTAGCAGAACCAAAAAATGTCGGAATAAGCGAGGCATCCAGAATTTAGTCTAGAAAAAATACACTTACAGTCCCCGCAACTAGTCCCCGGGGCAGTGGAACATCAAAGTGAGCAGTTAAAGCTGTCACTTCAGCCTCTGTCAGGGCCCCTATAGGACACATTCAATCAAATGCTTTTCAGGAAGCACATTTTGCCGTGGGAAAACTTGGTTAAATGTCCGACGCAAAAGTATTTTGAAGCAATTCAAACGCTCGCACAGACATTCTGGTTAGAGAATGTCCAGCACGATGAGTGATATGAATGGGAAAGCTTAAGCGCTAGGAACAGCGAGAGGGAAGCCTCCTCACAACGCCATCAATCGATAAGTAGCTCGGGAGAATAAGAATTTCACCCGATGAGTGGGACTCCCTTCTGAGAAGTTGTCACTCGAAGAGCCAGTCAATACGTGCCATTTCCGTTTCCGTTATTGAAAGATGAGTGGCGCTATGTCCTGTTTAAGTGAGAGCTAATCACCTGCCGCTCGTGGCCAAATGGTCAAGCGTTCAACCACTAGACGGAAGGTTGCGGATTCGGAACTCCCTGCTGGATTTTCGTGAGATGCATACTGCTGATGACCCCCAGCAACAATGAAAAAGCTGTACAGTGCTTCTGGGCTTTCCCAGCATAAACTGACGTCACTCACAGGACGAAATCCCGGCCAAAGTTCCCAAATCCTCTCATACTGCCGACAGTCTATAAGTAGCTGAGAAGAACAATGAAATTCACCCGATGAGTGAAACTTCCATCTGAGAAGTCGTTGCTCGAGGAGCCGGTCAACACGTGTGACCACGTCATGGGAGTACCGTGACTGAAAGTTGTGGAACAGCCGTACAATGCTTCTCGGCTTACCCAGCATAGGCTAGCTTCACTGACAAAATGAAACCTCAGTTTCGAACGACCAAATCTTATCATACTACTAACAAAGAGGAAGGCTTCAATTTACCTGGTGTATTCATCATCAACAATTGTTTTACTGTAGTTTGTAGTGCTGAACCAAAGCGAATTTCCCAACTAAATTTTGGAACAACGGATAATTTCATGTATCGATATTTTGAACCCCGATCACTTATACAACCAGGCTTTAGCCTGATCAATTTGGGATCAACTACCGTAACTTGATTGTTTGAAGATGGCAGATTTTATTCGGTTGAGCTAAAAACAGCTTGTTTAAACGTCTCAAATACTATCCAGTCAGAGTTGGCGGGCGAACAGTTTTACACGCTTTCTCCTTTTTCCAGAATCTTTCGACACTTTCTGAACCAATTAGCGGCATGATTATTACGCTACGTTGCTCACCGGTGGTAGGGCGAAAAGCGAGATCACCACGAGACACGAACATCCTGTAATGATTTTTCCTAATCCGGATTCAGGCACACTGTCTCCGTAGCCAACGGTGCACAAGGTGATCTGCACATATGAAAGAAAGCGATGCTCAGTTCAACTGATTTTTTCTATTTCTATCACGGGTAGAAGTTTCATGCTGAAAAACTGCGGAACATAACGCGTTCTTAACGAATAGGACGTTAAACAAGTGGGTGGACATTTTTTCAAGTGACAAACACTTGAAATTGTTTTCAAAATTCAAACATGTTTGCACATGTGAAAACCGAAAGGTCAAAAATAGCAAATCTATTGTTGGGGAATTCCGTAAATAAGTGAATGGTGAAAGAATGAGATGAGTTTCTGAAGAAAAGAACGAATAAAAGCATTGCTTCATGCTTTAGAAACCGACAAAACGCAGCTCAACCACAACGGCACCCCCTATAAGAACAACACCACTCGTGGCGGAACACTTAAGTGTTCATGCTACAAACAGTGAGGCCGCGAGTTCAGACTCTCTGGAATTTCGCGAGATGCGATTCATCAGTTAAAAAAACAGTCACGCAGTGCTTCTCTTTTTTTCAGCAAAGATTGGCCTCACTAACAGGACAAAATCTCCATTTAAAGACACCAGGGTCTACCAAAATCATCATAGTCACGTGATCGGCAAAATCGCATTTATTCGACCTTATTCGATTGCGCGCAATTTTCGGCAGCATGTTTCTCTTGGATGCCTTGCCTCGCCACTTGTATGCTAATTTTTACCTCGTACAAAACGATACAAGAAGACTACTTTCAAGTCCAGAGCATCAGATGTGTCAGTAAAATGGGACAAATTGTTTGAGTGAGTAATGACGCAGGTGAGTAGGCATGAATGTCGAGAACTGAAAGTAGAAAGCCACCACGACCCCGTACGCAGACAAATTAATCATTAAAGACCCAAGAACCAGATGGAACCCGATGGAAATGGAAGTGCATGCCACCTTGACTATGTCACCGAGGGAGAATTCACCTCCGTCGGTGAATACCACACAACTTTTGCTAAAAGACAACTCGAACGGTTACAAAATACGTCATTTCAATTAGATTTGAAATCGACGACATACACAATAGAGGATCATGCACGTTCGCAACTTACCACGCCCCACCACAGCGCATCAGCGTAGCTCTGAATTTTTTCGTTTTTGTTCTTTTCCACCAAGTAGATAAGAAAGGAGGTAAAAATGAGGCACAGGAATCCAATGTACACAGTAGTGAATAGTTCCTGCAAGGAAAGAATTGAATTGACCTGTTCAGGACAGAAAATAACTCTGGTTATTTCGGAAAACATTTATAACACGAGTATACACTGCTGTAATACACTGCCTTGAACTTCCATGCAGAGTCTCCCGGCTTCAACAATCAAGGAACTGCGCAGGGCATTCCAAAATCCATACAGGTAACATTACTTTCTCTCTTATCAAGGAAGAAGTCTATTAAGGGTTGGCAACCTTGTTTTTACAAAGTATATGAATGTAATCGTAAGTCCACAGGATATCTAATGTGGATCATTTCTTCAAATTTCCATAAGATGTTGAAATCCTGATCGTTTCTTTTAACGATTTTTTAAAATCCGTGTTGCGCGGCATATTCGAGCGAAAATAAAAATAAAAACCATCCAGCTGCAACACTCTTTTGGTGCCTAGTTGCCTTGCTGATCGCTGGAAGCACGGGGGCTGAGGTACAGCCAGGTTGCTCAGGTATGGACAGGAACAGTCGAGGTGCCTGGGTTGGGTTCGAACCACGGTTCTTCCGGCCAGTAAGTTCGCTCCCTAAGCATCGAACTATTTAAAGTATAGTGTTCACTTAATATTCAGCAACATTTCCCATTCCAAATTAGGTTTTAGTCAGTAGGCCCAACGTTCATCGTTCCGCATCAGGTTTCTTCACCGATATCAAGCGATAAAACGTTTTTACCCAATATGGCTAGCTATCGACCTGAGGGACCTTCTGGTCTGGCTTGCCTTGGTTGAGTTCGCCTGTGATCTACTCAGTACCGAGTACTTATTGCAGATCTCATTAAACTGGATTGTCCCTGTATTTTGTTTGCCTGTACAATGGTAACCAATAAGTGCACAAGCCCAAGGTGTTTGACTTAGCGCACATCAAGGACGCTCCTTATTCAGTTCGGAATGCAGGGCTTGCAACTCCTTCAAACATATTCTGTTATACCGCGGCTGCAAAAGTCGAGGACTTTCGAATATGCCGATCGGGGACACCTGATGACATTGGTTCACATGTACTATCAGCACACGGAACGAAACCAAACACCAGAGATCGTGATACGCAGTTAGCAGCATTGTTGGTGAATGGATGGTGAATCGCCTTCCTATGCGGCGATTCCCGCTGATCACTACGAACTAAAGCGGTTACAGTCTACTAGACACGAAAGTAAAAACGTCATTTGCACAAAGCTTCTGAAAAGTGAACATTCTCGAGCGTCATCTTGAATTTTCCCGGTGGCTGTTTGAATTTTAAACAACGACCAACAAGCACTCCGAAGTGGTTTACTACTTGCCCTATCAAATCTCCATCAGATGCAGAGATGGCGCTTTGAAACTTGATCAGAAGCTACTAGAATGTTACATCAGTAGTATACACCCTTGCACTCGTATCATTTTAATCTCCAGGCCCCCAGAGAAAACTAATAAGTTTGGAAGGTAAACGCTCGTGGGGATTAATGTGAACCACCAAAACGCTTTTAACTCATTCAGATTACGGAACAACATCTAATAGAAATCAGCGATCAAGGCTGAGGGAACCACACAGATACACACACCGTAATTTTGTTGCTAGGACAACACTTTTAATTTGGCTTGGCAACCAGAATGATTGTCGCATCAACACAACCTTGTTTTGTTGTCTTATTTAGGTGTGGATGTTTTCAGCCAAGACCATACCAAAATGTCACTCAGCGTTTAGAATTTTGCAGTTCACAAGCGACTAAATTTTCCCTTGTTTCACTGAAAAATCATCACGATTTCGCCTGGTAAATGACTGAAAGGCAAGCTGGAATCTGCGTTATTTATTCCAACTATTCGTGCTTCATTTAGGTAAATAAAGGTACCTGGGCACTGGAGTGCGGTTTTTTGCCTGCTTTATAAGCGTACGTAAACTACCTTTTCAGGTTGGCAAGGTGTACTAAAAAACGTTACTTTACAACTGTCCAACCCTGTCACCAAGTGCGGGAACAGACAGCTCTAGAACAACATTTTTTCACACTTTTGATGAGAGTCAGAGTACAATGTGATCATCATAAAAACCAGATGTCCAGTTGGGAAAATGTGACCTGTTTTCTAGAATATCATTAACTAGAAGCTTTCTGACCTTGCAGGGTCTCATCAAAGTCAATTTACCGTTTGCTTGGCACTGACTCAACCTGGGCACCGTGTGACCGTTACAGCACTCATGCAGCCAGAAAACTAGTTGGAGAAGTTGATCTCCAAGTTGACCTACTTCTTTAACCACAAATCCCTTTGGCGTCTGATTTCGCATTGCACAACAGCACAAACGTCATCTATAACGCTTTGGTGCCAGTGGGATTGAACACAACCGTCTGGCCATGAGCAGCCAATCAGCAGTGTGAATAGCCCTCAGGCAGCACATAAAGCCACTCATCCTTCAGTCAAAGAAACCACATCACTTGGTCAAGCGTATTGACTGTTTCTGGAGTGAATTAAGCTCAGTGAAATGCAGCTTCGAAACTCCAAAAATGTGCCTGAATTTCAGTGTCCGATTATTGATTTTAAGCCATACATAGAAGTGTGGAATTCGTTGAATCAGTCGAGCTTCCGTTCCTATGATCGATGTAGTAGTCGTTCTATCGACTACGAGTTAGCGATTTTGCAGAGCATTAGTCTCGTAAAAAAGGGCGTATAGGTTGGCAAGATTTTCAGTCAGCTGGTAAAATCAAACAGGCTGTTTCCAAGCTATCCTAAGGTGTGTTCGTTATGAACATCTGCCTGTTAGATGTAAAACCAAATGAGACCAAATAAATTAGCCCATTTGTTCGTTGTTGATCAAGCCAATGTTGACCTGCTCGCCGGGCTTGCCAATCAGCTTAAAAACTCTGTCAAGCCCGGCAAACAGAAGAGACCAGAAACCCACAGATGAAGTTGAGATATCAACAAACTTACTTGTCGGTGGGCCCAGACCACGGAGGCCAAAAGTTTGAACGATCCTCCTCGCCGGTCCATCCGGATCATTCGAAGTATTTGAAAAAACCGTAATCCTCTGAGAGCGCTGGCGGCGAACATGTTCCCATCGTTGTCCACGGCTAATATGACCACGCTGGCCACAATCACAACAAAGTCTGGTTTCACAGAGAACAACGTAAAAGTTTCATAAAATTGAGACCGAACGTCGATTTGCAACATTATTTAACGACGAATGATAATTATGACACGAAAAAGAGTAAGTGCTCTGTTTTTTTCAGTAGAATATTTTTTTGTGCGATTTGTCTTTTGAATTCGATGGGATAAAATGTTCGAAACATTCCGTTGTTTTTTGTCAAAGGCTCGGGTGCTGCTTTGAAGAGGATGTACGCAAAGAAATGTTGCTGTATGACCCACAAAGTGGGAGTTTTTGTGAGCTGGACACAGACGACATTCGGATAACAATGCTTGCATGAATAATGCAAACATGCTATGAATTGTGAATGTGTTTTAGGCGAGCGCTATTCAGTGCACTCTAATAACGATTGAATAGCCACCGTTTTATTGTTTCAGCCACCAGGTAGGTCAAACAATAAGTTGTTTCTAGTTTTCATTTAGCAGATTGAATTTTGAGCCGTTTGGACGCCAGTGGTAACTAACTACAAAAAAAGGCCGATTCCACCCAGAACTCGGCTGATGGTTTGAGAACTCTCAATGTCATGGTTATTTCGCATACAAAACAATTTCGAACCACGTTTGCAAACACAATAAGCTCGACAAAAGTTTTTTCACAAACTCGAGCGCTGCGGTCTTAAAAATTGAGCTCAATCCGGCTCAGTGGCTGCGACGCGAACTTACTGACCGGAAGGTCCGTGGTTCGAACCCAAACCAGGTATCCCGACTGCTCCTGTGTGGGCTTGATCAAACTGGCAGTATCTCAGTCCTCCTGGTTCCGAAAAATCCGGTTTGACCAACCAAACCTAACCGAAAGAAGTCAAAATTATCCCGAGAAAAAAAACGCTTGTTCAGTCTTATAATACTTGAGCTTTAAAATATTTGGTCTACTACTGAAATCCCAACAATGCATTTACTGTTGTTTCACCTATTGTTCTTTTCAGGTCAACTGCCTGTCAGAACGGCTGAAGAGTTAACTTTGGACCAAAATCTTGTAGTTCGAGAAGAGATTGAGTCTTTCGTAGTCAGGGGATTGTTAATATTCTTCCACGGCTCACAGGTTCCATTTCTAAATTATTCAGTAAAATTCATTTGTGCGGCATAATATTTTCTCCGGTTCAAGAGTAGACACCTATTATGTGAACCCCGAAACAAGACAAATCTGTTAGTGGGAAGGATTTGAGAAGGATTTTGAGTATTTTCCTGGTGGTTTTTAGGTGGAAGGTAGGGTGTCAGAAGTTTGATTTGATTAAACGGACAGCGAGGGTTCTTCTCCTTCTGAGGCACTAACCCCTTTAACTCAACAAAAGCATCTGGCAATGGGTATAACCATTTGTAAAAGAAGACATTTTCAAGTTTTATGAATGTCGAACTACTAAAACGGTTGGCTATTGGCGAACTAGGCTGTATGAAACGGTAAATATATAAACTGTTCGAATTGGAGCCCCCGCAGGCAATTTAAAATGTGCCGGGATGCTTAGTCTTTACAACTAGTCTCATTTGTTAGCAAATTTGGTTCCGAGAGGAGAACTAGGTGAATGCAGCTAAATCTCTCGTTTATGATGGTTCGCTTCATTTGAATGTGCCGCTCTAAGAAGGGCGAAACCGGTCTTGGCCCGTCGAAGGGTTTCCAGCAACATTATGAGTAGTGAGTTACGTCTAGACAATCCTCAGTCTGACTCAACGGTTGCCTAGACTAGCTGAAATGAACTGGGTTGCAGGGGAGATGGCTTTATTTACGTAAATCAGTTGAATTGAAGAGCATCTGTTGCCGAAGCACTGTCTGAAAAGGATGAACTCTCCAAAAATGACCATGTATTCGTCTTTAGATATTATTACACAAAGTCATAAAGGGTTTAATGTCACAGAGTATTTTGCAGAAAGACTGATAGCACCCCGATGAAAGAGTGGAGTTACGGCGCAAATCGGGAATTCGGAAAGGTGAACAACGCGGCTGAATCTTTGTAGCGTACAAAATGCCGGTACACTGGAACTTTAATATCACGTTGTGATATAGAAAACGGAATCATTTAGATGGATGATGAGTATGTTGTATTCTGAGCTGACCTGCCCATCAACCTGGGCAACAGAAGTGATGTCATCAATCAAGTTGAACGAGAATGGTTGTACGATTGCATTGGTTGTACGATTGTACCTCAGTAACCACCAGATTTTTACTGGTGGAATGTAAACCTTGATCTGTGTCAGATGTAAATTCTTCCACTAGCAATCTCATATGTTCCAACTGATTCTTGATCGACATTTTCGGCCAAATTTTTTCGAATCGTTCTGATAGCAAATTGGTTCGATTCAGTTTTCTACATACTGACTGACAACCCTCGTATGTTTGTTTTTTCGACATTCCTCGGTCTTGTCTTTTTAATGGGTCTATGTATCTTTTAACGCATGCACAGTATTTTCTTGACCCAGGTGTAAACTCCGTTACGAAGAGCCTGGGCTTTACAACGGTGTGACGGTTTGTGCACCTTTATATCCCGTTGGTATACAGTGGTGAGTGTACGTGTGACACCGTCTCATTGTCCTCCAGGCTAGGGGTTTGGAAAATGCGAGGCGACTTGCTTCTTAGAAATGTAGGCTGCTTTGAAGGTCCCATGCTAACCACCACCGCCCCTGGAGTTTGGATTTTGAGCCAAAGGCCTTGGTTGATGATCCTAACCGTCCTCCTGTCTGGGTTTGAACTTCCTGGAATTATCCCAGCTCCATGGCTGGCACGTACGGCAGTGAAGCATCCGCATTCTCTTCGAGTGCTTCCGTTGAGGATGATGATGTTGGTGATGAGGACGATGTACTTCAGTCGTTTACTCTGACCATTGCATCTGGACTCTTTTCCGCAAGGTATGTTCTAGAAACAATCACAGTCAGCTCACAGGACGGGCACTGCAGCTGTCGTAACAAAAAACTATTGACAGGAGAACTCCATCCAGCTGCCGGATGTTACACCCATTACTTGCGTTTTCGTCTTTACGATCATAGCCCCTCTAAAAATATTGTGAGTCCTGACCAGATACTTTAATTAGCATGTCGAACTCTCACGCCCTCAAAGGTGCGCATGCATCGAAGTTGTTGCCTTAGGAGAATAGCTCCCTCTTCCTATCCCCCCAAATGAAACGAAGCTACGTCAGCTACCACCTGCGATGCGTAGCCATCTACCCCTACCTCCCCAGGTCATTGGGGAACCAAACTGTGACAGTTATAACCGCTGTACAACATGTACAAGATTTTTCAAGCTGGTGATGACTGTCTTGTCTTGGGAGGCAGTTTTGTACATAAACTGATCGACTTTCGTTTCCGCTTTGGAAGTAATCCTTAGAGGACCACAGGAAATTTGAAAAATTGCTCGCCTGACAGGTGAGGGTTGAGAACAGGCACCTATTTGAAAGTTAAGTCCAGAAGTTTTCACTTGGCGTGGAGTATGCAGTGTTCTGAGACAGCATTGTCGTACAGCTTTCAAAAATCTGTCTCAAATCACTGACTTGCACCTTCTTAGTCGCAAATATATGGGAGACTCCGATCAGTCTGCCGCATTTTTTGAGTATGGCGGATGAGGTAGTTCACAAGAACTCCAATCAAGTTGTCTTGATCAATCGTCACCTATCTTACTGGAAAACAACTCGCTGGAGTCCTCAGCGCAACAGTGAACTAACTAATTGATCAGTGCGTCTTGTGAGCAAGTCGCAAGGAGCTGAAGGGCTAGAAAGGAAAGGCCTGTGTCAGAGCTTGCGGACTTTCTGTGCTTAGTCGAAAGGTACTACTGTGTAGAATTCGAGCAAATTTACCTGCCGAATTTGCGGACATGTTTGCATAGCGATCAACGTGCGGAATATCCAGTCATTCGAGTGTGCTTTTAATCAAAATGAATAACACCGTTATTACGTAATGCACTACTCATAAGGTTGCTGAAAATTCTTCGACAGCCCACTAGTAGTGCCCATGAGTAGTGCATCACGTCTACACATTCATCGTAATATCTCGAATATCGTACCGATTGAAACATGAAGCGGCCTGGTGCAGCACATTCAGTTGCCTGGAAACATCACAAACGAGAGATTCAGCTGGGTTCCAGGTGAGTCTCTCGCAAAACCAAATTTGTTTGCAAGTGAGTGTATATCGCTAACACAGTTGTGGCTTTTAAACTAACCAAACACGTCTGGCGCGATCGACGAAGGGGTTCTTCTGTAGTTCCATCCAGAGGCTAGAATCGAACGTGAACTACTCGAGATGATCTGAAGTTCTTTCGCCGGCCGGCTTACAAGCCTAGGTGGCCAAAGCTTCACTCTTATCCTCGCTAAAACTGGTGCTACAACAGACGTATTAAATCTATCCTTTTATATTTACTGTATATCAACTCCTGACCTCATCGTCGTTGAATCTGAGATTCGTCTTGCGGGCAGCGGTCCCATAAACTTGCCAGTGGTCTTTAAAATGGGGCTGTAACTGCCCTTGAAGGCGTTGTCAGTTACCCATCGTCCTTTAGTGTAACACCGGCTGTGAGAAAGAATTGGATATAATCTCCTCGATAGATCTTAGCTACCTTTTCAAATTCAAGCAGTCTTCGCCAAATTTTGACGACTAGTCTTCAACACACTCAAATTTAGGCTGTTATCTATGTCATAAACATTATAGCAAATTTAATGACCACACCTATGCCCGTAAGCTAAATATATTCCGCTCATGTCCTTATGAAGAAACCATTGATCTATTCCAAGGTCATTAAAGTACATTTAAAAAGGCAGTAGGATTTTAATGACGATTTTATTGCCAGAAATAGCCCTATAACACTTGTTCCTACAGCTTTTATGTACAACAACCTTCTACCTGGCTTTGTATGAAGTTGTTTTCAACTTTAGAACATGTTCCGAACTCGAATCGTGTCTGTCTTTAGCACCCCCCCACACGTTAAATTAGGTTCTCCCTTGTGTGACCTGATATCTCGTTGATAGTACTGTGGCAATAAACCGGATGCTACGAAGTTTTCATTCTTAGATGAAGCTCTCTTTTCTGTAGAGGAAAAGGTTGGTAGCTCAGGTGGCTCAGGTTGTGCACAACCACCAACCCATCGCTACGCACCACTACGCTCTCCAACAATGCACTGATGATGTCACCTCGATTGGTGATGAAACGTTTGTAATCAAACTGCCCAGCTCAGCGAACAATCCAACGAGAATGAACTTTTCTTTCCAACTACCCTTATCTTCATCCATTTTGGTAAGGGCAACTACGACCTTTGGACAGTATTGCAGTTTGAATCCTGACAATTCATCACTGGGTGAATCAAGTTTTACCTGACTGAAATCGATTTGAATCGATTCAGGGATTCATCTCTTTAGGATGGCTTTTGCAAGCGATTAGTGTCCTACTTACTGTGTAGATATAGCTCAGTGCGTTAGTTGTGGACTTATTGACCAGAAGGTCCGTGGTTCGAACCCAAGGCAGGCAACTCGACTACTCGTGTCCAGGCCTGGGCAACCTGGCAGTATCTCAATCCCGTCACGGCAGCTATGAACCGAGAGAGGACGTTACGGATGGATGTCACTCGGTATCGGAAAAGACTATCATGAGAGGTTCAGCTGGGATTCGGTTTAGTCTCTTGTTAAAACCAAATTGGTATGCAAATGAGAGTATTTGAGAGATGTCTTCCAATTTGGTTGCATTTAGAACAGAAGGTTGAGTGAGAGGAAACCCGGGGACTACGCCCACCTGATAATCCCCAAGAAGGAAGAAAATCTGGCTTGAGCCGTCAAAGAGTTTTCTGCAGCCTTATGAAAAGTCTGTTACATCTTCACAGTATATTGAGCTCTCTCGAATATTGTGACAAATGAAACATAAGGCGGCCTTGTGCAGCTCATCTCAGTGTGGAACAACGTCATAAACGAGAGCTTCACTTAAGTCACCTGTTCAAAACAAACTGGTGTACAAATTACAGTATTTTGCTAATGTAGCCTGACATTTTTACTGAGGGGCATAAGTAATGAGTTGTTGATCAGGGGGAGGTTGATCTGTCCGCCGAGCTTGGCAGTAGGTTTTCAAACGTTCCGTCACTATGCAACGGGACATTGTCAGTGTACCAGGCCTAAGTAAACAATGAACTGGTGTACAAATCGGTTGTGGAAGGTTTAGATCCAGCGGATCATAGGGGTAGGAAAATCCTGAGTGGCGCCTCATGTTTGCGCCATCCCACCGGTTCACCCTGTTTGCGAAAGTGGTTAAAAGCCGATTCTTGCGTGCCCGAAAATGCACGAATTACTCCCGAATAGACAGGGAATCAATATTGACTTGAAAAAAGGGTATTTTATCAACAGAAATGCAGCAACGAGGTCTTCATCGGCATTCTACTGTATCTGTGTGCGGTTTTGTTTATAGCTTGGTTACGCTAGTAAACCTATGCAAAAAACAACAGCGGGTAAACTTTAGCGGAGCGGGCTTGGGTCGTTTAATATCTCTCTGTCAGAAGCATCCATCTAACTAGCCTTTTCGTTGAACACCAAAATATCTTGACTTATCCCGACTCCCGAAATCATCTTAAGAAAACAATGCGGCCAATAAACTAAACAGTCTTTGCTCTGCTAACGTGTTTCGATAACGTGTTAAGAGGGTTTTTGGACTCAGCAGCCGGGCCAAATCGAGCTTGAAGGCATATAACCAAATTGCGGTTTGTGCAACCTAAGGAAGCCTCGCATCCATGTTAACCCTTTTCCGAATTAAAGGTACCCAAAGCCGGTTACATCACACCGGCAGATGCGAACTTTCTTCCGTTCACTGTGTGTGTTCACCGCCCCACTCAAAGTCCCCCGTTCGCACCTGAGGGATGTATTTACCTACGTCTCAAGTCTAGGTTTACGCAGTTCCATCTGAATCCCGTCTAAACTATCAAACACATTATAAAAACCTTGATGAGTAGACAACGTCTTCATGCAATTTTCTATGTCTAGGTAAAATGCATTCACTGAAAAACCATTGGTCTCTATTAAGCAAATACGTTACACCCTGTGTGATCTACCTGCATCAGTGAAACATTTAAAAACGTCAGTGGAACCAATGATGACCAATACTCAACTCACCAGTCCTACAGGAACGCTAACGAATGCCAAAGTGAGCTAAGCGAGCAGTTTTGCGTGAAAAATACCAATTGGCTCGTGCAAATTCACGCACTCGTAATAAATATTAACTGATTGGAGAAATCACGCAATATGCACAGTGGACCAACTAGCTGGTGGTCCTCTTGGTCCTCGAAGGCGAGCATCCAACCACATGTTGAGATATGTGTTAGGACGACAACAAGGCGAAAACAAGGCAACCAGCAATCCGCAACTGCAGTCATGAGGCTGTTAGTCCTGGGCTCATGCAAACGGATGCGCTGGCTGGTGAAACGTCTTCTTTGCTCATTTATTACCCAAACTCGACTAATCTTATCAGTCGAGTCACGGAAATAAGTCTTGTTTTACTTTTAAAACTCTATATATGTGAACGAAGGTTATTGGAGAATTAACCAGTTCACCGAGAAAGATGCGAAAGATACTTGGCTTTGTTTCGTTTTTGTGCATTTGAGAATGTCAACTGAGACCTTGTAAGAAATTCACTCTTCGCTCAATATTACTGAATAGATCCAGAGCTGTATTTTTTGCCCAAAACCCATGTGAATATTGCGAAATTGCCTTCTTTCCGATGGCAGATTACGTCACTGCAAACAGACCAAGGGAGCGTACAAAACTGGAAGATGACTTTGGAGTGTGTAAAATAAAACCCTCTAAAATGTGATATTTAGTCTTGGCTCCAAATATTGCGTGATTTTGGAAGGGTATGTTCGAAATAAATTTCCTCTTCATATTGCATCGAAACCAAGTTTAGGAATTCTCCCTTTTGTTCGTACTTTCTGTCCGCCCGTTTAGTCTTGACCGTAACTGCCTCATAGGCATCATACAGGCGCTTTAACTAAGCTAACTTTATCAGACGTATACTGCTGGTGGTTCCCAGTAGTGTGCAGTGTTTCTCAGCTTTTTCGCATAGATTGGCCTTACTTGCAGGAAGAAATCTTAGTAGAATATTACCAAATCTGCTTACGCTAGAACGAAGAATAAATTTCACCCGATGAGTGAAACCTCCATCTGAGCAGTTTTCACCCCAGGGGAGTCAATACATATGAGCACGTGATGTTGGTCCCGTGAACGAAGCTACGTGAGTGCTAATCACGCTGCTGATCAGCCTTTTGTGGTCGAATGGTTGTGTTCCAGCTACTAGCCGGGAGGTTGCGAGTTCGGAACCGCCTACTGGAATTTAATGAGATGCGTACTGCTGAGGGGAAAGGAAGGAAACAGCTGTGCAGTGATTCCCGACTTTTCAGCGTATTTTATAACATCAATTTCATGATGACTTGTCGTAATCCTGAGAGAAAGATTCTTTGCACATGCAAAGACAGTATTTTTTCCTCAGCTCTATTGTACAATTTTGATTAGCATATGAATGGATTTGTCCTAACAAACAACTGTCTTTCGTTGATTACCATCAACGGAGAAACACAGTGGGTGTAATGTTTGTCTTCCCATGAAGCTATATTCACAGATCACAAAACAGTATTGCGCAAGTCCTTTCCGGTAAACCGAATTCCAATTTTTCTAAGCGGTTCAGATTAAATACGTTGTGAGAAAACGCAAAACACAACCCGCAAGATTGGTATTCACAATGTTCCTCAGGCTAAGTACAGCTGATTCTATATCAAACTATGTAAGATTAAACAAAAACATTCTTTTCTCAGGATTTGTGGAAAACACCTGGCAACAAAAGCCAAACAGCCCATGGACAGCATTCAGAAATCAGTGCCAGTTTTGCGTCGACGAAGGTGGACGTTTTGAGTGGATGAGAGAAGGGGATAAATGCGCCTAATGGATATGACGTTTCTGGATGGTGACCATTGCCTTGGCTGTGATCAACATGCGCCTGTTCGTTACCTTCAGTTGTACGGAAGATGAGGTGTGGTAGGAAGTCCTAGGCCACTGGATCATCATATCAGTCAGCTCGACCATTCAACCACGTAGGGCAACCCCCTTCGTGGAGAGGCACAGGCGGGAAAGAGGAGTCAGAAAAGGCATCCGCGGGATGAAACATTTTCTCTTTTTGCTCCAATTGCAGAGCTGATGTGTCGATGGCATCTAACTACAGCAGGGAAGCTCTGTGTAGTTGGCTTCATGTGGCAGTGAGGCTGATCAGCCTTGTTTAAATGACGATGCACGCACGGAAGTAATGACTGACTGTTGTACGTTCAAGTTTTCCAAGATATCCTTTGTTTATGAACACATTCGGGAAAGGTAGTGGAAATTTTATTGTAAATGTGCCTTACTGACAGTTGCTAGCAAGTCTGCGATAATCAAACTGGGTTTTGCCATGGTCGGGGCTCCAGCGATCATATTTTCACCGAGTGGCAAGTGATGGAACTGCGCCAATTCTTTCGACAACCAACAGTGGTCGTATTTCTTGATCTCACCTCTGCTTTTGGCCCTGTTGACTGTCAGAAACATGGACACCATGTGGAGATGGAGAGTGTCCCCTCTAAATTCTTGTCTCATATAAAAGCACAATATGCCACGGCCAGTGGGCGCCTACGTGTCTACGGCATACTCACTCCTGAGTTAACCACATCCAGTAGTGTCAGACAGGCGTGTCGTCAGTCTACCTTTGTCTTTAACCCCGTAATCCACGTGATTCTCTATTCTTATTAACCTACCTGACTGTTAAGGACAGAGTGTCCGCTGTCCGATCTGTCCTATTTTATTGATCAGAGATTTTAGCCACTGCTTGCAGAAGACCTTCGAAGGCCCTGTGTGTTGACCGTCGGTGCCTCCGAAGCATTGCGCGAGTCTGGTAGGAAAATCAGATCGGTAATGTTGATGGTCTTCGAGGAAGTCTGTTATCTCTCGGTTACGCAATGTACTTCGTACGCCAGAGGAGGGTTTTTCTCGTGGCGCTCTCTTCGCTCATCACTTGACAATGAAGGGTAGAATCCCCTACTAGTCAACCCAGTCGCGGTGGCAACTGTTGTCTCCAGGGCTGGGGACCGCGGGACAAGACAAACCAATGGTTAGTGACCCTGACAGAAATGGCTGCGTCACACGGTCAATGGCGGTCTCATAACAGTTGGAACCACTGCATTTGGGTGAATGATTTGTGATCTGAAGTACTGATCTGACTGACCGATAGACTGTACGAGGTCATTACATAGCACCTGAGTGTACTTCTAGTGTCATCATGATGACGTCGGTAAATTGGCGTCGCTAAGACGTGATCTTAGCTGTTCCGCCAGCTAGGCGGTGCACTCCAACGTCCGATTTCAAGTGGCATGATATCTCACAGCAAATGCAGTATCTGTCTTAGGGGGTACCAACAAACAAAGTGGCTTTGTTCTGAATTGAAACATCTGAAAATTAATCTTTCAGTGTATATATTTTACCTGCATAATGTTGGTTACGCATGGCATCCCGCACGTACATTTGGTTATAAAAAGCTGGGTTGGGAGAAGGTTTTTGGGAATTTTTAAATTGAACAATTGAGTACACACACCCGGGGCAGAATACCAGACTTCAGGACAACCAAAACGTTTGTTCTGGAATGACTGAACAACGATTTTTCCTCAGGATGCTGGTGTAAGAATTATGGTTTAATCGAGTCTTTATTTCGCATGAACTAAGTACCTTCGGACTAAAAAAAACAGTCTGGATGACTGCAGCCAATGGTTTTACGAAACCAACCAAGTCATAAAATTTTCGTTCTTTTAGGCCTGTTTTGCGATTACACGGAACAAGGCAGAACAAAATCATTGTGTGGGTCTGGAAGACAGTTTGGTTTCGAATATATCTGGTCGAATTTTCGAGCAGTAAACAAATAAGAGGACTAGTTAGCATTGACTCCGTTTTTGTTCAAGCTAACCGGCGTTTGTTTCATTTCAGTCGGACAGGAGTAGAAAACATGCCAAGAGTTCGACCGCTTTACGGAAGCTGCAGGCTAGACAATCGGAGAAAACAGTTTTGAGAGCTGGGCCTGTTTGAAGTTGGTTATGGAGTTAACTTCAAATCCAGAAATAGAACTGAGGAAGCTGGTCTATACAAACGTAATTTAAATGTAAAAAACCGAACTGCTTTGATTCGTATATTTGTTGATTTTAAAAGCCAACGTTCCTATTAGTGGAAGTTTGGAAGACTGGGGCACAAAAACCTTACTTCGTTAGATAGTAGGCAGCCAAGCAGTATTGCTGTGTTTAACCTCAACAAGCATCACGTTTCAGTCGGTACGATGTTCGAGATATTGCAACACATTGTTGTCTAGACGTAGCACACTACTCTCCGACAACCCATGACCGGCTTCGCCCATTTTGGGGCTCATCGGGTTGGCGCGCTGCCCGAGTTTCCGTCATAAGTAAGCGATTCAGCTGGATTCAGTTGCATTCTGGGATGGCGTCTACCTGATGAACCTTAAGGAAGAATGAAACCGGTCGTGGCTGCCTTATGAGTAGTGTGACACGCCCAGAATCAGCGGTATTAAAAAATTGTGAGCAGGAAAAAAGACAGAATGACAGACTTCCGTTTGAAGTTTGAGGTGGTTGAAAGTTGCGTTGCATGCAAATTAAGGTTTAGCTGTCATTCCAAACTGATCCTCTACATCACATACATCGACATTTACATAACGCCGCTGACTTTCGTGGTGACGTGTCTCGGAACAACCCAAATTTCACTCGAATTTTAGATTCTCGATATTACTTCAGAACGTAGTCATAGCCACTTCCTGTTGCACACGATGTGGCGTTCAAAATCGCTCGTTCTATTTAAGGTATCCTCACAAATCATCTCACCCAGGAAGACTGTAGACTTTGGCTCACTCACAGAATTACAATCTCAGGGTTAGGGGTTACGATTTCCACAGACGAAAGTGCGAAACTTGAGCAACAACTTCGAAGTAAGCTCGAATGTGATAGAATTCAACTTAAGATGAAATTGTTTTCAAGATGAATGGAGCCCAAACTTGAAATCAGAAAATGTGTGCGCTGATTTTCCAAGTTTACAGACTATTTAGCTTGGTCAGCCCTGTACGGAAGTCGGCCAAATCATTTTCCCTAAAGCTATCCGGTGGTATAGACGGTCGAGTTAGAACTCTGAAAAAACTTCTTCAGCAACCCTATGAGTAGTAAGTTACGTACATCCCGAATATCGTACCAACTGGAACACGAGACTGTGGGGTGCAGCACATACAGTTGAGTGAGATCCAGCCGGGATTCAGCTAAGTCTCTCGTGGAAGCCAAATTGGTATGCAAATGAGGTAAAACTCTCCCTGTGAGTGCTACTCAAGTGTTTGTGGATAGAAAAACACGCAACAGATCGACCATTATCTTCGTCATCATCGTCAGCATCATCAAAAAAATGGCACAAACATAAGATAAGTCCTGGTTTCTAAACACACGTAAATCAACCTTATTCCCTCTTTGAATGGGTCGATTCGTTTGCTATCCACAGGCTGATTCGTACTAGCTCGTACTTTGACTGCGGGGTCTTCACTGCTGTTTACTTTGGTGTGGATGATATTCCAGAGTAGTCTTCCGGCATCTTCGCAAGAAAACACGCATCAAAGGTCCACTGTCATTGCTAGGCTATGGTTATCTCGCCAGAAATGTTTGTTTCATACACGGCTAACGGTGCTCTTGAAAAGCACAGTGGGAATCGGTCGATGAATCTAGGTAGGTTCGACCTCCAGAAAGACAAGTAGCTACCTGGAATTTAGATAATGACCGAAATCAACGTTTGCACAAATCATTGAAGCTAAGGATCGCTTATTGTCAAGGCTGTTGCCTTGATACCACTTTGCATTCAGTTGGGGAGCAACTTAAAGTCGATAAATGCATTAAGGAGTCACCCTCTGTGGTTGGGGATGAAACCTCGGATGCTGTTACCTAGACCGGAG
>SJOL01000802.1:681426-708880 GCA_004794785.1 Opisthorchis felineus | reverse complement strand
GCTCTCGATGAAGTATCCATTGGCTGCAAGACGGGGGCTTATCAGTCAAGACCATTCAAGGTTCGTCTCCGCATCCAAGGAGACGAAATTTTCTAACGCTAGTGGGTTGACCGGTGAAAACTTTTATACTTTGTCGTCAAATCATGGAATGACCAAACTTGGGTGGGTTCCACCATACAACTCGTCGAGTGAAGAGGGGTTATAAGGCAAGAAGTCTCCTGACATGGGAACTACTTGACTTGACCGGCTAAATCTATAGAGTGTGATCAGCGTTATTCTGCCCAAAAAAAAACGATATGGCATACCGTTGCATTATTCATTTGATGTTTCAGTTACATCCGTACGATATTTCGAAGAAGCCGATGGTCAGGCAGTTTTCGGAGACCTTCTGGATGTATCAGTTACACTCTTGATCTTTGGTCATGAACCTAATATCACATGGGTGTCACAAATGACAAACGCTGTCTTGGCATCCTCAATCGGTGGAGTGACTCAGTCCTTCGACAGTCTGCCGGGGCATGTGTAGCTGCCAAGATAGGTAAATTTACTCACCTCATTGACTGACTCCTCCGTATTTTGGGTAGCCATTGTTTATTGTGGTGTGCAGATGACCCCGGAGTGTTGTGGGCACAAGTTCTGTAACCTTGTCTTTCAAGTCATCGTTCTCGTAACCATATCGGTTTGCTTCTTCAAGCCCACAAGACATGGCTGGCTTGCAGTTGGTGCCCTTCGTGCAACGCGGTGTTAGCAACTGTGCTGAACGTTTGTACTCACTGGAAGTAGGTGACTGAACTAGCCACTCCACATTATCTATGAAGCAATTCTCAACTTTGAATGGACTGCTTTCGGGCTTCTTTGAGCTTTTTTCGGGGTTAGTCGGCTGACCTTGACACGAATACCACTTGATGTAATCACCGTATCTGCGCCTCCCGCAGGCCGAAGCACATGTAGCAAAGCTCTATAAATGTCGGTTTTATCAGCCTATGCGCTGCGTTCTGACAGACTAAATGAGCAAGGTTGACCGTTTTGAGATACGTTTGTCCTAACTGAGCTATTCAACCGAACAGTAAAAAGCCGATTTTTAACCACATTGCAGTCCAATGAACCACTTCCAGGCCTGGGGCTGGCTGAAATTCTTTCGTCGTAGATATCACGTGCCATAGCTTGCGAATGACCAGGTTCCCAACGAGTGAATCCCCTGAAGTCGGGCTTCACTCTGGGCGTTTCGACGTTGATTCAAGGTGAAAAGAATGTTTGAGCAGGAGACCCCAATGTTCAAGGTTGACACAAACGATGGATACCGAAGGCCGCGAAATGGAGCACAACCTTTGTACTTAATAGCAGTCTGTTTTGGTTTGGACAGACGGTTAGGTGCGGAGCAAGAATTAGGGAACTGAAAGTCTAATAAACTAACAAGCCTCGGTTGGGGAGGGATTTTGTGAGAGGGTCGGGAACAAAGAAGTCAAGCTGGAATTGGGGATTTAAAGGAACCTCTCACTCAAAATTCCGATGCACAAGATAGTGCAAAGATGCAAGGGTTTGTTTGTGAAACCTTCTGTTAGCCGGTGATTCAAACGTCCGAACCGAGAGGCAGTGGTTGATGGGGGATTATTAGGGAAACATTTTAGGGAATCGACACGTCCATAGGATCTAATGTTGGGGCATAGGCTTGTGACGCTTGAGGTCATCACGTACACAGAATGCATCTGAAGCCTCAATGGCTCAATGAATTGTGCTTTGGTAGCCACAATCGCTCATTGAGAGACCTAAATGTGCGGATTTTAGGGTCACCCCTTCGTAACCCGTCAGCAAGCTTACTTTTACAAATACGAAAATATTGGCCACCAGTTCATCCATTAGTGCTGTGGCAAAAAGTCCGGCTTTAGTTCCAGACTCCCTCGTAGTACGACCTACCACGTATGAGACCACGCTGTTTTTTAAGGACTGCTTCTGTGTGACCTTCCTGGTGATGTGGTTGAACCTTGTGAACCTGAATACGGCCGTCGTAGCCAACATGCTTCTTGCAAATTTGTAGCTCGACCACCTAGGCGACAACTTTGGGTCGGTAAGAGTACCTTGTGACCTTGTCGTTAACTCAAAATTGCTTCAAATCAATAATGCCTGCCCGAGGAACACACAAAAGTAAAATACTTTGTTCCAGGTTATAAGTGCAATTGACTTGCTAGCTCTTCGCCGTTCTGTGCTCAACTTACCGGAACTGAGATATAGCCAATTTAAACCAGCCAAAGAACAACTTACCTACAAGACAAAAGGGACGCTTGGCAAATTGAATCCGTCCACGCCAAGTCTGATATCGAGAGCGGCATCCAGCGCTCCATAATCGGATACAATATTCCGTGAAGAACCAGAATAAAATAACCAGTTCCTGTCAGAATGTAAACACGACGATGACAAATTTAATCGGTGGCCGATGAGTTGAATTAAGTTTGGTTGGAAAACAAAATGTAACAGATAAATCGCGCGAAGGTCAGAAATTGTGAACTGTCATTTTAAAGGCACCTGATTAAAAAACCAGTAGTCCAGAAAGCCCATGAAAACGCCGAAAACCAGTTATTAAAAGACGAAACCTACTCAACGTCCCACAAACCAGACGGTTGATTCGATAGTGAATGAAAAATTCCGCTGATGATAAACTCCAGGAGGTTTTACAGTCGAATGCGTTTCCATGATCCGTTCGAACGCGTCGTGAAGTTTCATTCCGCATGCACTTTGTCGGGACTGTACGGTTTTGAGTGCATTTCGGCACTGCTTGATACACTATCGCACCGACTTCCAAGACGCTCCCTAATGGTTAGCATCATAACGCTTTTGCGTAATTCCGGGGGTACCACTGTCGTGCCCAATAATGACAAACCACAGTAAAAAATTTCGTTCATAAGCCGTTTGTGTATCCGAATTTGTCTTTTGTTTGTGAATCGCTAAAGGCAGTAGATTCGGGCTCTTTTAGGTTGATGTCTGTACAGCATTGTCCTAGTATGTGAACAGCGTTGGACGATTTACGGGTTACTCAATTTCGAAAGCGTTCTGGGACAGATAGGAGTCCTACTTAGTAGATGTTCATATTTCGACGGGTGAGTACTACTCATACAAAAGTGATAAATATGGCAGCAACTGGGTAGTACACCATCTAAGGAAGCTAGTCACAATTATTTCAAAAACATGCTGCCGATGCCTCGTGATTTCGGTGGTTGCATCTAAAAAGTTTGTAGGTCAAAGAGACTTGAGAGAGGTGTACTGGGGTACTGTAGTGCTCCTGATTGTTGCTTAATGTTGGATCAAAAATGTTGCCTTTACGGGATACGCGGCTGCGCTATCTCTGGAAATATCTCCTCCGTAGTGAATGCCTGAGGGTCCGGAGCTCAACCCCAACTCCTGTTTTTGCCTAATTCAGACGTCACTTGAGCAGTCTAACGCTATTTTTACCTTCCGGCTTCCTTTGGGTTGCTTAGCACCTACGTACGAGAAAAGTGTTACGGCTTAACGATGTACTTTCCCAACTACCTGGAATCTTCTGGCTACCGCAGTGAGGCTTTTGTCGAAGTTGACAACCTCAAGGGTCAGTCACAGATTGCGTCATTAAGAAGCACCTGGCTAGGTGTTGCTTCAACAAGGGCTTGAAGCCAGCTATCATGTGTGTTAAAAATATTGTGTTTTCAAACATTATTTCACTTCAGAACATGAGTGTGAGTGAAGAAAATTGCAGCCAGAGACTTAACGAACTTTTTGCCTGGCATCTACTGTTTGTGACGAGAAGGATGGAAATCGCACCAATTCTCACTTTTGAATGGACAGACTGTCAACCTTTAATGGAGATTTTGTCAGCAATATTTCCACTCAACTGTCCGATCACGGGTGACTAATCAGCAGTGTGATTGGCTCTCACTTGGACAGGATACAGCGCCACCCATTTTTCAGTCATGGAAACCACATCACGTGACCATGTGCGAGCTAACCAAACAGCTGATTAGCCGTTTATGGACGAACGGTTGCATTCAGACTGCTAGCGTGGAGACTGCGGGTTCAAGACTTCATACTGCTGATGATTCTTAGTAACGATGAAACAGCTGTACAGTGCTTGTCAGCTTTTCAGTATGGATTGTCCTTGGCAACGTTGCGGAATATAAGTAGCTCGGGTGCGCTGCTAGGCTGTTGGTCTGTTCGCCGAGCTTGGCAGTCGGATTGTAATCGTTTCATCACTAATCGAGGTGACATCGCCAGTGCGGGGTTGAGTGGGTAAATTCCTCCTCTTCCGCCTGTGCTTATATGGTTTCTAAACAGTATCTGACAGCTCTAAAGCGATTGGTTGGTCCTGAGGTCGCCTTCGAGTTATTTGATTAGTCACTTGGATATCAACGTTGGTCTCATTCTCTTGTATCTGGTTAGTTCGTTGCGCGCCTTCAGTTTGACAATTCTGTTCCTCCGTTGTGACTGGTCCGTTTCTTCCTTGCTTTGTGCTATGAATTTCTTCCACTTAATTGGTTGATTCAGTAGCCTTCTATTCTTAGAAACTTTCTTCCCTTGATTCTAATGGTCTGTCGGTTGTCTTCAGGTTGTCTTTACTTAGCGTTTGGCTTAGAGGGATTAGGGATTAGAGGGTGGCCTTACAGGACGAGATCTCTGTTAACAAGTCGGTGACAAGATTGGGACCGGATGATACACAAATCTGCTCCATTGTGTAAGTTTTGTGTGAGAAAGATCACTTAGTTATCTACCAGTGCGGATTAGCTTCATAGATTAGGACACCAAAGGCCTTCTGGTTAACTGCCGTAGTTGTGCAAACCAGCTGCTAGCTAGAATCGATATCATGCTTGGGAACTACGTAGAAGTTACTTTGGAAGATCTTGGGGTTCTTGGGTATTTTCAGTGCTCACCGGCATATCAATGGTTACGTTATGAGGGTTGAACTACCAAGGAGAAAACGCAGGACATACGTATAACTGGTAAAATGATGGAAACTTTGGTGACACTATATCTTGTCGAATATAAACCGCTGCTGCAAGACACGTTGTAGTTACGGAAATGTTAATTGTCGATTGGCATATCATCTTTTTTTAAACAGAGTGTAGTTATTGAAAGAGATGGAACATGTTTGAAACTCCTATTGGCTAGAACTACACTTTGGATGCACTGGTTTTCACAGGGGACTCAAATGAATCTTGCTGAATCTCTCGTTTATGATGTCCCGCTTCAAAGAGTTTTCAGCAACCTTATGAGTAGTGTGTTACCTCTAGACAATCGTAATACGCACCCGTCTACGAAAGTTTTAAACGGTAGGCTCAGAGTGAATTTAGCCGATGCTGGAAATCTATGAAGTACTGTACAAAGGTTTCGACTATATTAGGAATCTTTACTATCACGTGTCCTAAGAATCTCAGGGAAATTTCGAACCCACATCTTCTCATCTTCTGAATTTCGAGTCTTTTATTCTTTCGTGAAGTATGCTTATTTGTCAAATTCGATGTGGTCTGTTTCTATATCTGTATCTGGTTTACTAGTGGATTATAATTGAACACATATTGACAATGTAAGGTAAGTAAGAAAGAAGGTAAGTAAGAAGGTAAGTAAGAAAGTAAGAAGGTAAGGTAAGGTAAGTAAGAAGGTAAGGTAGGGTAAGGTAAGTTTACTAAGGTAAGGTAAGGTAAGGTAAGGTTTACCAGTGGATTATAAGTGAACACATATTGACAAGGTAAGGTAAGTAAGAAAGAAGGTAAGTAAGAAGGTAAGTAAGAGAGTAAGAAGGTAAGTAAAAAGGTAAGGTAAGGTAAGGTAAGTAAGAAGGTAAGAAAGAAGAACAATTGACGGTGACTTGATTCACCTTTCATGAAAGCTTGAGCAAATGGAAGAAACCAGAACAAAAAATCCACAGTTTCATAAAAAGTTGATGGCAAACGCTTGTAAGCAAGCTGGAAATTGGACCAGATGCAACAACTTTCAGTGTCTGTCTAGAGCATTTTTGTGTTCGTTTTGTAGGTCTGTTGATCAAAATGTGGTCCTTGAGACACACACCTACAGATGACGTTTCTTCCCGTGCGACTTTTTAGGCATCTATCAAAATGTCGGACAACGTCTACACTGTCGACAGACATTAAATATTCATTTTCCACGAATCTATTCAACCCCTACACAGGTAGACATCTTCCACTCGATGATTTCCTTCCTCAAAATGTTGTGGGTTAGTAGGTTCAACTTGTGAAGAAAATGCACATCTGGGTAACAACATTAAAAATCTTCCCTCTCCTCAAGGTGGAAGGAGTTTTCGAAAGATCCGCCGAAAAGTCAGGCATGAAATCGTATACTCATTTGCCATACAAAAAATGGGAAATATTTTGGTCAAGTTAGGCTTCATTATGCTTATCTAGATGAGCCTTTTAGATGACATTAGATGACATTATATTGTATAGTATTGTATTAGATAACTAGTGAAATTATTTTTGCACGGTAAGTTTGTGAATGCTCACCACTTTTTCGGTAGGTGGGTGACAAACTTCGTGTCAATGTGTGTTCTCTTTACGGAGCCTCCTGTAAGTAACACCAACTGTCCGCACCCTGTCCATAAAGTGCTTCTAAGTGTGACCGTGACAAGCAAATTTACAACTGTATCCGTCAAGTAATTTCCTCCACCTACGCAGTGTTCTCTACCCTACCATCAACGATCATAACTGCTTCGTTAGAGTGCAGTGTTTGTTTCGTCGGATAGCCGCGATTCAATCGATTGTATGAATATCTAACAGTGTTTTTCTTGTACTCGTTGGTCTGCAAGAACGTAGATATTAAAATACACACGTGTTGTTTAAAAAAATCTTTAATCTGGCTAAATAAACTAGCTCATTGCCTTTATTTACGGTCCACACTGTAAATTGACCAGCAGAGTAAACACCTGGCGTGTCCGCAAAAATGCTTGATTCTGTCACATTCAGATTGATTTTTGGTTTTCCTTTTATGTGAGATTCAATTTTAATGTGGCCCAATTTATAAAATGTACGGATTGCTTGCTATGCTCGAGTCTTCCCCCTAGGAGACAGCTATTATGCATCCACATGATGCACTCTCCTTGACTGAAAGATGAGTGGCGCTGTGTCCTGCCTAAATGAGAGGTACTCAAACTGATGATCAACCACTGGTGTTCAAAAACTAGCTGGAAGGTCGCGGGTTCGAAACTCTCTGAGTTTCGCGAGATGCATACTGCTGATGACCCCCAATAAGGATGAAACAGGTAGCGTAGATGGTCGTTGGCTTGCTCGCTGAGCTGGGCAATTTGACTGCAAACGTTTCATCACAAATCGAGGTGAAATCATCAGTGCGTTGTTAGGGAGCGTAGTGGTGCGTAGCTGTGGGATGGTGGTTGTGCGTTGAGTAGTGTTGCGTGTGTGTTAATATACGTGCTTCTAGCCGGGGCTGACCTTCGATCACGATCAGTTGTTCGGTCAGGCGGTTCCATTGGTTGCTCTGTTATCCTGTGTCCTGATTCGCCGATGCCCACGTGACCTTTGAGCTTGGTATCGACTGCCCTTGACCCTTCTGAGTTGCGGCTTGTAACCTTAATTGATCTGACTCCAAGGAATCCTAGTCAGGAGCTTTCGAAATCCGAGGTTTGATTCAAATAGTGGCACTTCCGGTCAATAAGTCCGCGTTTCGACTGCTGAGCTATGTGGGGCTCATTAAAGGCTGCAAATTTCTGCTTCCGTAAACGGATTGTTCTGCCCTCGATCAATGAGAGTTCGACTCTGGTGGGATGTGGGTGATATTAATGTTAACTCATACGCGAATCGTTCCTAAAAGGCGTCCCGTTACCAAACGGCAACACATGCTATCCAAGGATTTGCACATGAATGTGGATTTCACAGCAGTATTACCTATATGAAGACATGAAATAAGGTCTTATATGACACGACAGTCTAACTCGAGGAGGACGTGTTACCACCACTCATCCGGGGTACTCTGGATACACCTGATTTATCTCGTTTGAACAGTCAAGTGTGTTCGCGCTCGACGGATGTGATTGGTTTCGGTCAAAGCACGAAGGACGAAGCGGTTACTGTCCTGGTTCTTCCGTCCCATTCAACCCGTCAGGACCGCTCAATCACTTGACCAGCTCCAAGGCCTACAGACGGTTACAGTTCTATAGGTCGCCCAGCTATCTGCAACCAACCAAAACTGTTCTGCCCAGCAACACAACCAGGACACTTACTGCATTGTTTTTTTTCGGTAGTTCAGTAAACCAATCACGAACGGCCACTCAGTTACCGTCCTGTTTATTTCGTCTCATCCCAGCCCTATCGGGACTACTCAGTCAGGTCGCGAGCTCCACGGACGCTGTAAATTTCGATGGCCTGCAGATGGTTGCAGTTCTATAGATCGCGCAACCATCTGCGACTAACCAAAACCAGTTCAGTAAATCAGTCATAGCAATCAAGCGTGAAAATTTTGCTCGTTCACACCAGGTGTGTCCGGCATTCACTGGTTGAGCAGTTGTAGTTACCTACCCTCTCATGTTACATGTCCAGGGTTCAAATCTCGGATATTCTTCACTAACGAGCTCTATTGAGAGCTGGACTCGAGTCCACTGCTTTCCCTGTGGTGCTTTAGGACAAAAGATGGACTTTGCAAACGACACTGAAGTGAACGCGAATGACAACCTGCTTTCTGGCTTCCAGCATTTTTTTATCGAAGGTGAAATGCGTTCCTCGGACAGATAATGTGGGCTGAACTCTAGTACCTAGTTCCTCAGCTGAACTGGGTTGATAGACCTGCAGGACTCTACAAAAGAATGTGTCGTGTCACGTTTAGATGCATTTGGAAGGCACGTTTTTCCAGTGTTTTCCAGCCAGTTTCTTTTCACACTCTATTTGCAAATAAGCATGGTTGCTGTGGTGCATGCAGGTGGCTGCCCGAAAACACCGACGGGCAAAAAAAAACTCCACTCCAAAAATTTGTCTTATCGGTATGGCAGTTTTGTATGAGTGAACAGTAACGAGATTTCGTCCCACGATTGGCTCCTCACAGACGTCGATTTGCGTTTGTTTCGTAGGCTTTTGGGAAGCTAAACCATGAATTACTGGTATAGTCCAGACGATACAACTGTATATAATGCTTTCAGACAAAGGTGGTCTATTTTTACTCGCTCAGTGCATAATTGTGATTTTTTTGGACAAGAGTTTTTTGCCGTAGATGCAAAAATTTTGATGGTGAACGCAGTGGTTAGTCTTTAATCTCTGTGAGACGTTTCAGGAAGTGGCCTGTCCACTCAGACTCCCAGATGTTTTAGACAGTTTGTGGAATGTTTCTGTAAGCCCACGAAATGACTTCATCTTTTTCGTGTTTGAATGGTCCCGCAGTCAACAACAGAGGTCTGTTATCCATCACAGTATTAAATAAATCATGTTTGCCCAAAAACGTCTGTCTTACTGCCAAGGTTTCGTCCTGTAAGTGAAGCCAGTTTATGCTGGAAAGCAGAAAAGCACCGTAAAGTTGTTCCATCCCTATTGGGAATCATCAGCAATGCGTACCTCTGGATCCCGTGACTTCTTGGCCAGGAGTTTGAACACCTGACCGTTTGGGCACGAGCAGCTGATCAACAGTGTGATTAACTCGCACTTAGACATGGCAGCGCCACTCATCATTTAGTCGGGAAAATCACAGCACGTGGTCACGTGTTGAGCTTTACTCATCGGGTGTATTTTTCTGAGCGGCTGAGTGGCGCTCTGTCCTGTCTACGTGAGAGCTAATCACGCTGTTGACCAACTGCTCGGCTGAGCGCTCAACCACTGGCTAAAAGGTGGCAGTTTCATAACCCCCTGCTGGATTTTCGTGAGATGCGGACTGCTGATGATTCCCCGATACAGATGAAACAGCTTTTCAGTGCTTCTCGGCTCTTCAACATTGACTGGCTTCACGTTGAGATCGTCAGTCACGTGTTTCACTGTATGAAGACTCCACAACCTTGCCACATTTTCCGAAAAGCCCAAAGAATTTCTGGAAAAGACTGGATCAAGACTGTCTATAAAACTTTGTGACTTCATGGCTATTAGGAGATAAAAAGAGTGTGGTTATTTCCGTTCCACCGAGAATTGACTTGTGCTATCCGACGATCAAATGGGAACACTCTAAAATTAATTTGTCGATGAAAATATAATCACCATGAAATAAAAATTTAGACAAACCATGCAATGATAATTTCGAATACACAGTTTGCATTCGTTACTGCAAAACTATCGCAAGTAGCAAGCAAATTTTTCAGATGACGAAAAGTTACTTCCAATTCTTCGTCAAAAAAGAGATAAATGACTCTGCTAAATCTCAGTGCATAGAATTCATGCATTTTCAGAAGCAAAAACGTCTCTGATATAGTCATCACATACTTTTGTATTTTAAAGTATATTAAAGTTATACAGGTACTTAAAAAGGCCTTCAAAACTGAACAGTACCCTGTTGAAAACCGTCAGGAAAAAGGATTTACTTAAAGATATTGGAAGTAGATGGACACCTTGTCTTTCAAGCAAGAGGATAAATGCCACATCTGTTCGTGGGCAATAAACAATGTGTGAGAGCTGAAAACGTTCTACGCATGGCTTCGTGGAGTCTAAAACTTATCACATTTGAACGGTAAGCTATCATCTTATCCATTCGAAAAATTTTTAAAACTATGGCTAGAGCCGTTCGTGCTACCAACTTTGGTTCCAGGTTGAAAACTTTGTCCTTTAGCGCGAATGACCAGGTGCTCATCCGTGCCCGAAATATATAGGTGTAATCTTTCAGGCCGTGTTACCAGGGGGTGCTTTGGCCAAACGGCGAGGCAACTCGATTGGAGAGCGAAAGAACGTGTATCTTCCGGCCTGTTAACTTGCAGAAACAGGTCTTTGATAGGCAACTTGACGTTGATCATCGAGGAGCTCTCAAGGTGATTTGCAGTCGGATCAACCCCGATGAATGTAACTGTGCACCTTATAAGTCGTTGAGGTGACTGTTATCAGGTTGCGTGACTATTTTTCTGCCAATAGAAGCGCCTGGACTGCACCGTTTGGGTCAGTGGCATGATTTTTTTAAGCAGCATTACGCGAAATGACACGTTCATGGAACCTATCCACTTCCGTCACCACTCAAAGCCCAATGTCACTTCTTTGGTGACCCTAACGCACTTGTCGAGGACAGTTAATCATGCTTTAAAGTCCCGTGTTTTATAATTTTTCAAGCATCTAGAGAGATGTTGTCGAACCTGTCCACTCGTCAGAATTTGCATCAGCATGTGGTTTGGAATTTTCCGTTATGATTTGTTCGTAAAACGGCTGATTCCTTTTGTTCAGACAGGTGGATACAATATCAACTCCAATTGTCTTAGACGTAATTCACCACTCATAGGATTGCTGAAAGTTCTTCGACAACCTTACGAATAGTGTATTAAGTCTATACATGTATCGCGATATCTTGAATATCGTAGCAACTGAAACATGAGGCGGCCTGGTGCAGCACATTCAGTTGCCTGGGAACATCACAAACGAGAGATTCAGCTGGGTTTCAGGTGAGTCTCTCGCAAAAGCCAAATTTGTTTGCAAATGAGTGTATTTCACTAATTCCATGCAATTTGGGTTCAAGTAGAACATAAGTTTGAGGGAAACCTGAAGACTGCGCCTACCTGATGAGCCCCAAGAAGGGCGAAACCGATCGTGGGCTGTTGAACAGTCTTCAGCAAACTTGTGAGTAGTTCCCCTTATGAAAATATACTGCGATATCTAGAATATCGTAGTAACTGAAACATGAGGCGGCTTGCTGCAGCACATTCAGCTGAAGAATATCATAAACGAGAGATTCAGTTGAGTCTTTCGCGAAAATGAAATTGATTTGCAAATGAGTGTATTTGTCGAAATCAGTCCAACTTGGGTTCAATTAGAACATAAGTCTGACGGAAACTCGGGGAATGCGCCTACCTGATGAGCCCCAAGAAGGACGAAACCGGTCGTGTGCTGTCGAAGAGTTTTCAGCAACCTTGTGTGTAGTTTCCTTTATGAAAACTGACACTGTCATCTGCGTGCACTGGAAACTGACGTTGAGTTTTTTCTGGATAAATGCCTTGGGATTTATCTGAAAAAACTATCCAGAACCCTACCAATATGGAACTGGAAAGCCCCCCGCAAGATTCATTTGAGATTTCGCTTTGGAAGGGAAGCCAATCTGTGCCGAAAAGCCAAGAACCACTGTAAAGCTGTTTGATCCTTAGTGGGAATCCGTCGCATTGCGCTTCTCAAGAAACTCCAGTAAGGACTTTCGAACCCGGCTAGTAGTTTGGATATTCAGCCATTTGGCCACAGTTGGTTGATCAACACTGTGTGATTAGCTCTCACACAGACAGGACAGAGCGCCACTCATCCTCCAATCAATTTCCGCACCATACGGTCAAGTATTGACTCGCTCGTCGAGTGAGTAGTTTTCAGATGGAAGTGTCACTCATCTAATGAAATTATTCTTCCTGTAAGCCAATGCTGACTGGTGGTAATGTGAGACGATTCTCGGCTTTTCAGCCCAGATTGACCTTACTAACAGAATAAAAACTGAATCGAGTTTTTGTCCCTTCTGAATCTCAACACCATTTCAACAACGGGCCCACTGAGGATGAAACATGACCCACAGTTGACTGCATAAGCTGGCTAAATTATTGCTAATTAATTGACATCGTCCGACAAGCTTCTGGGACAACGAACATTGACCAACAGGGGAACACAAAAGCTTTATTTCAGTTACGTCTACCTAGCGGAAACCTAAAATACTTTCCAGCGTTGTGATTATTATTCACAAAGAAAATTCTGGGATGTATTCTAGAGAAAATGGATGTATGAAGTCGGTGCCGAAAGCTGGTTGTCCTTCGTGGGCAGTTTCATTTTATTCATCACATCATACTGAAGCTGAAGCTAAGGAAATCGGATTTGCTTGTGTCAACGCCCATTAAAGTTACTTTAATCGTGAATTGTTCGGCTGACCGATGTGATCCAATCCTAACAACATGATTTCCAAAAAAAAACATCTTAAAATCAGGCGTTTATTTTGGCCGTTTTGGCCCGCATGACCTTCGTTTACTGCGAAAACTCTAAATTTATTTATTTTCAAAAGTTTTGCTGATCATTTTCTGAATACGCGATTGCTTCCTATTACAATACCACATAAAAATGTAGACCGAAGGCAGTCGCTTCTTTTAATGGTGTGTTCAACATTGGAACAGGTCTCGAGTGATCAAAAGGAAGGCAACTATTTCAAGTGCTTGACTCTTCGTAGGGTTACCCATCCAGAGGTTACAGACTTGCTAGAGCTTGGTAACAATGCTTTCAAGCTATGCTGATTGGCGGACGTGTTTATCGTCGACGGTCACGATGAAGGTCGTTATACTGATAATAATTTCTTTAGAGTTCATCTTCACTGGCTAGCCAGAAAGTTAGGAACAACATGACTTACCATATAAAGAAGTAACCGCATGGCCACAACCGCGTAGTCGTCAATAGTTGACAAGACACTGAGTACCAGGCAGCCAAGCACTGAGGCGAATCTAGAAGAATTCAAGGGGAAGGAATCTGTTTACCTCGTCTTGATCGGAAGCCATAAGATGGACGGTATTCAATGTACATTACCAACTAAAAGTGTCCCTTTAACATATTTTTGCGATTAATTGCATGAAACTGATATCGTATCTCCGTTTTTAACAACCACGAAGCATTTCTACCGACAGTTGCGTTACTATTATTGGCACAACTGGGATACTACTTACTATAAATCAGCGACGACCACTTCCTGAAAAAGTGGCAGGGTACATGGGTATGCGTCAAACACGCTGATTGTAAGGCATGTTCCACGATGGGGAATGCTGATGGATATCTTGAACAGTAGAACAAGTGCCCAGACACATTATGGTACACAAATCAAACACCTACCGGACCAACCGTTGCGTACAGAACCCTACAAAACTGGCTTCTCCAGAGTCGTGGTACCGACTGGTTTTAGTACACGCTGCTGCCTTGTGTTAACCAAATTATTGAGGGTTGGTAAACGGCTACAAATCTGCTAAAATCTGGTATGACAGCGTACTTTTAGCTGACAACTATAGTCTGCATTATGAGGTGTACACAAAAACTAGAGCTTCGGCAACGCAGATATCCCTTTCTGAAGGACATGTCTCAGGTGACTACCAGGGTTTTCCAAGATGAAATGGCGTTCCAGTTGAAGATGATCTCTTATGAGGAGGGAAATTGCGCCCGAGAAGGATGACAATATTCCACTATACTGATTCATCATCGTCATAAGACGACTGAAGTAGGACTTTAACACAAATACAGAGTTCCTGGCTCACTGCACTTTACATTCCGGGAGCACAGTGTCTTGCAAATGAGGTCGTCTGTTTTCAACACAAGAAGGTGTCTACAAGTGGAATCACAGTGGAATCCCAGAAACTCATCGACATTCTAGTTTGAACAACATTGCTATATTAGTTCTTACATTTTTGTAATAAGTTTGCCGCACTGAGTACCGTGCTTTTATTCAAAGTACCGTATTACAAAAGCCGATGAGAAAAACAGAAAACCCTCTTGCCTGCTGAATAATTTGCGGCATAGACACAGTGGAAACTGCAGATTTTTTTCACAGATTTACAGATTATATACCAGTTAGGAATTCGAGTAACTCGGAATTTCGAAGTGTTTTGCTTGCCTGAATACAACTCAAAAAATTTGTCGACTTTGCTTGGACAACTCCACCATGCTTGTGTTATGCACGATGTTGCGGTTTGACCTTCAGTTAAATACGCAGACTGACGTAAAAAGTGGGAGTACCATCACTTTTTGAAGTCTAGTAAACTGTTAATTTTTCTGGCAATCTATCAGGATGAAACTGAAGTGAGACAGAAGATATCAGGTTGATCAGGTTTGACATCTAACCGGAAGGTAATTCCACCCCAACGACGTGTCTTAGTTCAGTCGGCATATTCACGGCGCCACTGAACAGGTCTAATAGTGTCCAGAAATTCCCGCTGTTCGTGGTTTTTCCTCATTTTTCCTGTTCACTAACTGTTTCTGGCCCCAGCGGCTGAACCGATTGTCGTGACATAAAAGCAGTCAATACGGAAGAGTGGAAAAACATGAATTGTGTTCATTTTTCCGCTTTGTTGGCGCACACATTAGAGTAGCTCCTGGAACGTGTAAGTTGGGTATGCGAACAGGAGCGGTAGTATTCTAATGCAAAATATTGAAGATGCTTTTCTCAACACCTCTGTGATAGAATCAATACGATTTTGCACATAAATGGAAAGCAGCTATAAAACACAACAGTTGCTGTGCGACGCAGTATGTATGCAGCCAGGTTGTTTTATTCGCGCATTTTCCGAGAAATTTTCAAAACAAAATGAACGAAACTAATTAACTCCTGCAGGATCCGCATACATGGTGAAAGAGATTCACAGCCTAGAAAACGAGTCTGCATTGTATCTTGAAAAATATACCCATTTGTGGAGCGGCAAAGAACCTCTCTAATTTACCTCTCTTCATAGCTGTGGCTTTGCCGATTCTATCAGTCCCAAGAATGTCAAACTTTCCGAATCTTTAGAAATAAACTGACATTGCAAACACATTAATCCGGAAGAAAAAATGTCTTGAATCACTTAGTTGCATGCCTGGTGCTTCATTTTTGTGCTTGCATGCTGGACGAAGATGCCGGCAAAATGGACCCTCGGTGCTGACCTTGGGACGACACAGTCACCTAATAGGCTCATCTGGAGAGTAAAGTTATACCAGATAGGTTCAACCCATCGGAGAAAGCTGTAGAAATCGTAGACACCTCGTTAATCGTGACCTGACAGTCAACGAGCCAAGGGCTTAGATTTTATCGTTCTTGTGTGAAAATGCTAGGTATAGTGTCACGTGACTAAAGCCTGTTACGCGCATGCTGAGCGAGTTACCCGCCCTAAAGTAGCCAAATAACCAAGCCTGCATGAGTGTAAGGCAAACTCACACAGAGATGAAAGCATTCAGCTAACAATGAAAAATCGTTATGGGAAGGACAAAAATGGAACTTAAGTAGGCAGTAAGTAGTGGTGCAAATGTATCAAAGTAAATAACTTTCTGATGCGTAGCTTACGCGTTTGGATAGTTCATTTTAACCATTGGGTCTTAGCTAAGAACACAGCACATGGAAACCAAATCATGACTTGAAGTGAGAAGTCTCTCTGCCTGATAAAAGGCATTTTAGAGAAATACAGACAGTTGCACACCAATCTGATTCTGCCGAGAGGCCTAACCAAATCCAAGCCGAATCCCTCTTTTGTGATGGTCTTCTTCAAGTGAATGTGCTGCACAAACACGGCCCCATGTTTCAGTTGTTTCAGTTCGGATTGATCACGTGACCGATGTCAAATGAGTTGAGCGATCGAGCTTTTTTGCTGAACCGTTGAGTCTAATGATGTTCCGATAATGGAGATGCTCACGTATCCTATTAGCCAGTTGCAGTGTCGTGCACCCAACGTATTTTGCTGAACAAAACTAGGAGAAAGGATTCACACCCATATTATGGTTAAGACTGCAACCTTGCCTTTGGGGTTTGGGTTTGATTGGTCTGGGTGTTTATCACAAGTGCCCATTTGCTGCACTCGAACAAGTGAACTGAAGTAAGTTTGTTCATTTCCCTAATCACCAACCGTTGTTATATTGTCTTTATCCCACGGAAAGCAGTATTTGTAATTTCGTGGTTACCTGAAATTCGTCAGTTTACCCATTTCTACCGGAACAATGTGGGAACATCAGTAAGCGCTCGTGCGTGTTTGCCTACCAGTCTTATTACATCTGATTCGAATAGGTACCAAGCGCTTCCGTGTAGCGCCACACCCGGCTCCGCTCAGAACAAATATATCTTCGGTATTCAGTCTCCTAGATATTTCACCTGCCTTGGAAACAACAGGTTGCCGGTTGCAAATATTCATCGTGTTCGCAATTTTGTTCAGGATTTTTCTGTCACTCCGACTTTTTCCATTTTGTACTTTCCGATGAGAAAAGTTCCTTGGATTGCTATTCATCACTTGATTAAGGTTGTTGAACACAGACATCTTTAACCATCATCAACGAAATTTTCCCCCAAATAGTTTGTCAAGATAGCCCAATTGTCCACCGCCAAGTTTGCACAAGAACGGTCACGTGACGCGTAAACCGCAACAGCTGGTGAGTTTGGTCTGCAAGTTTTGCTTTGTCCGATCAATTTGCTGTTTTAATGAGGAAAGCTGATCACTCGAAAATAGTCTGACTGTCTTTGGTTTAGGCTAGACACGTGTAACATTGCCAACAGTGGGAAAAGTTGAAATGTCTTTGAGAACGACTGTTGGGTCTTGAAGGAACTCGGACCATAACCGTAGACACGAAAGTGAGGTTCGTACTGAACATTGATGACGTATATAGAAAAAAAGTTTGGTTCAGCAACACCGGTGGCAGCAACAGATATTATTCGGTTTGTTATTTACCATCAACCGCTGTCGGTCACGGTGAGAAGCTTTTAGTATAGTTGACTTACTTCGGCAATTGACCGTCACCGGTATCGGCTTCATATTCCTTCTAACAAGCCTGAAGTTCTGTACTTAAGTCTTCGCTACTGGTGTGTAAAATATCGGTCGAAAAATATTTTCTGGCATGTTCACTAGTCAACGAAATGAGTTTGACTCGCTCGAAATGTCAAAAAACTTTTAAATTTCATGTCTATTTCCTTTACATTCTTTATTTTGAGGCACAATCTTTGGAGGATCATGTCCAGGAAACGGAAGTAGTTTGCAGTCACCTGTTCTGCATCAAATCGGGTGATAAGTAGCCAAGGTTGATTTGGTTGAGGATAGTCAACACTAGTTGAATGGGATCGCAAACTGCGGATATTCCATCTGCTTAGCATAGGGAAAATTGAAACTGACTAAGAACCAGTTTAATAGAAGACCGCTTAACTCTAGACGTAACGTACTATTCATAAGGTCGCTGAAAATAGCCCATGACCGGTTTCACCCCTCTTGGAGCCCATCATGTGGGCGCAGTCCCCCAATTTTTGTAACCCTACGTTATTCTTGAACCCAAAATTGGGCAGGTTTCGACAAATACTCTCATTTAGATTTGAAATGTATATCAAAGTTGCTCAAATGTAGTGGTTGTTTTAAAAACTTGATAGACAAATGAAGTCGTTTAGAACTTCACAGTTTGGGTAGCACACTAGAGCTATGTTTTCCGCCGTGTACACATTTGTATGTGGTATGTGGTTTTCAGCGAACACATTGTAAAGTCAGACATCTGTAATTCTCGGACAGAGTCAGGGAAGTCCAATGAATTCCCTTAGCTGACAATTCAGATTTTTCTGTGTACTGTTTCCAGTAGCGTGGTCAGCAAACGGGCCACTGCATGCTACTCAGGGATCTGTCCTGTTCAGGACGGGTTGTACAAGCCGGGGGTCCTTGTGGAGGCCCCTGTAAGTTTCATGTTTTCGTAATGCTTTTCAATAGATTTAGGCAACTTGTGAGACGTGCCTCCACATGAACAGTTCAAGGCTTGTCGAGTGCCTTAAGAAACTTCATTTCATCTGGAAAAATCCCATGACCTTTTGTTAACATACCTGCATTGTCCTTGAATACCACTTCGCCCTCCCCCGTTTTGGTATGTTAAAACTATGGCTTTCACAGCATTAAATCTGTTTAGCAAACTCCTAATTCAACGTAGTTAGTATGCTCTGAGCCGCTTGGTTCTAGCTTTTGCGATGTCTACTCAGCATTTACGTCAATGCCCAGTTTACAATACTGACTGGTGCTGCGCAGTTGCGATCATCTTTGCCTCTTTGGTATCTGAATACGTCCAGCTGGTTGGGATAATTTGGTTTTCATGCGCTACACGAAAACTGACAGACTGATTACAATCCACTCAGGGTAGGTTTCCTTAAGCGGAAGAATTAAACGAAACCCAATCGGAATATGAAGGTTCATAGGAAACAACGTAACTCCAGCTTAACAGAGGTTTGTCTTTGAAGTAAAATTAAACGGTGAAAGACTGGAAAGTGTCCCCTGACGTAAAATTGACTTATTCCAGCGGTTCGATTACACTTTAGCCACTCTGCATCCACCAATATTATCATCATCATTATACTTACTCAGTAAGATATTTTGGAGTTTTTGATAAACAACGGATGTCAGATTTACCGAATGTAGACGTCAGTTTGCCATTAGGGATCGTTCTTGTGGTTTTATGTACTACTTACGCCCAGCGTAAGCGTTACAGTCGGTCCCGCGGAACTCTTGGAGGAGCAGAACCTAAACCCGATCGAATAAGTTTATTGCTAGCGCAATGGTCACGCGACTATCTAATTACCAAGATGTGTCTAACCCCAGCTGAGGCAATTGAGATTCGCTCACCCCGAGTCTGTGCATTAAGAAGGCGCGTGCACGAGCATTGAGACTACCGTGATCTGCTCACGTGATCACTGGTCACTTAGGCCAATCGATGGTGACGTTAACAGTTTTAAACCGTAGACTGCGCTCTCTCCTTATTTTACTTGTATGCATTGCTCGCTTTTAGTTTTTTAACACCTCGGTCTGTAGTGACCACAAGAAAAGTTCAAGAAGACCTCATTCTTCGTCACCTTGTGCATTAAATCAAAAGCATTGCCAAAAACCTTGAAACAAATTCTAGCGCATTTGCTTCGGTCTTCCGGATCTCTCCAGATATGACAAGTTAGGCAAGTAACAGCTTTCCCAGTTGATCTTTTGTGTTTGTGAGCGATCACATATATGTATCTACGTACCTTAGGAGACGGTCAGCGCGGGCTTCACAAAAGTAGATACCAGCAACCTATGGAGGGTTGATGTGCATTAAAGTGGGTGGTCTTTTGCAGAACCGCGAGATGGCTTTGGTGTCAGTGTTGTTCTGAGAGTCCTCTACCATTCAACGATAGGCGACTGGTTAAGAATACAACTGACATAATGGAAGCTAAGAACTGATATTTCGTTGGCAATGTGCTTTAAAACCAAGGGGAAAATATCGTCATGCCTCACGGGCTTATTTTCGAAGAGATGTTTTGCACTTACGCGCTCCGGTCTCGAGTTGGGAGCTCCGCAACGTTAGACAAACCAAATCTTCTGTGAAAGGAGTTACGAGACTGATGAAATTAACCGCAGAAAATAGAAACGCTCAAGCTTTCCACGGGACAGCAGTATTCCGAGAGGACATCAGTAGACGTACAAAGATCTGTGCTTGGGCAGACACATGATGGGTGAGGAAAAGCCGTTTTTCGTGCAATGCTGAGGCAATCTACGTGCAAGAATTGCATGCGAAGCTGAGCGAAAATTCATCGGAGAGAATAAGGTCTTCGAATATACAATTGTGAGTGGCTGCGGGATCTGTAGAATTCCTCGTTAGACCAATCATCCTTCTTTCGTGGCGCAATTATTCTAGTAAGTCCACACCAAAGTAAGGGACTCGTAGCGCTACCTGACTGGGAAGTCCCGAGAGGCGCTACACAACCAGGGCAGTTGCTGGACAGTTGTCCGGGGCGTCGGGCGAACCAATCACATCGCCCACTTCCGCCTGTTCAGACGTGATAACTCAGATGTTGAAATGGTAGAGTAGTGACAGTGCGGTCGCTTTGACCGAAGATTTGCACTACTGATGAGCTCTAATAAGAGCGAAACTCGAGTTCACTGCCTAGCCCCCAGAAAAATTGATCCAGGACAAGAGGTTGTCTGTTCAAACGAGAGTGATGCAAGTATCGATATACAACTGACCAAGCAGGAATCTCGTATAAGCACTGTTGAAAAGTAATGGTAGATTTCCGTAGCACGAAGGTCACGCAGGTCATCGATTTTTTCACGTAGATCTCGGTTTCAATGGCATTTTTCTACACCTCTTTCGAGTGACAGTTACCGTTCAGTATGACAGTTTTGCCTTTCCCTTATTTTTCCATTGAGTTGGTTTAAAACCCTTAAGTCAGGCAGCAAAAGCCCGTCAGGTACAAATACAACAATTGGGAACATGAGAGTATTTTGCAGGTTCAACATGAATTTGCGTCCACGCGACATTTTGGTGGCAATGGGCCAATTATTTTATCCAAACAACACTTAGTTCATCAACGAATAATGAAAAGAAACGCAAGTGAATCTCGTTAGAAACACCCAAACTGATGGTAGTTGACAGCTTTGGTCAAAACTGCAAAGATGACCCAAAACTCAGAATTCAACCAAATGGGTGCAGATGCTCTACAGGTATCAGCAAGCGAAAACGTAATTTCTGTGTGCTTTGTACCTCTGTAAGTGATCAATATTCTTAGCTTTTTGATCTATTCTCGTTTCATTTTCTAATATGCTACTGTTGTATCAAAAAGTGATTTTTAGTCAGCCTTTTATTCTAATACCTATTGACAGTGTAAGGGGGTTTGGTAAGCTTGCAGTTGAAATTCTAATCCTCTAAGCAAAGCACAGCCACACAGAAAAGCCGAGTACCGCTGTACAGCTCTTTCCTTCTAACTGGAAATCAGTGGAAGCGCGTATCTCACGAATCACCAGGGGGGTTCGAACTGGCTGTCTTTGGGCTAGTAATCAACACCTAAACCAATCGGTCGTAAGTGGCTGATCAGCATTTTCGTACGCTTGCACTTGAACTGGATATAGTACCACCTAGAGTTCGATTGCCGATTTCATATCACTTGGTCAGGTGAATGGACCTTCCACCTGAGAAATGGTTTGAGAACATGGCTCTCTTTGATGGAACGCTACTATTGAACCCTAACCATTGACACAAGGCTTCCATTGGAGGCATTTCCACACAACAGACACAATACTCTTTAGAAAGCGATCGCATGCATAGGAGAGTTTTTTCTGTTTCCTTGAAGTACATGCGGTGCTTCGGCAAAGTTTGCCTTTATTGGTGTACGAGAAGGCTATGTACCTTATAAAATAATCAACCAATTCTTGGGAACATCGAAACTAAGTGACGGATTTTGTCTGGTACGTGACAGACAACTTAAAGCTTGATTGCATGCTTAGGTTAAACGATTCTGATGATGTCGAAAGCCAAAATGAATGACGCTCAGACTAAGGGTTCGACGGCACCCGCACTGCCATAGCCATGTTAGACACTAATGAATAAGAGCTCGTCGGATAGTCAAACGGCGGAGGAATCGGCGGAGAGGCCTGAATTTTTCATTCATGCGGAATGACTGGGATTATCCAAGAGGCTTGGGCTGTGTAAGTTATATTGGCCCTGGTGACCAGGTGTAGAACGTTGTACACTACTAATATGAAAACTGGGACACGAAATCCCATGTGTATATTCAAAGTGGGTACTACTGTTCTCTCTCGTTTTTATATGTTTTTCTCATAAACTTTTAGAAATGAGGTGTGGAAATATGTTTCCCTTATACGTATATAAACTTTAGTAAAATCGTTGTGTGTCAGTAATTGTGGGAAGTAGGAACCCTGAAAAGCGGCAACAGAAAACCTTAGGAATACCTAATTAGACTATCTAGGGCGGCTCTGTTGACGGCTTGATATGCAAAACGTAAATTTTGGACCTAATGGGCCAATCACTTTGGACTTTTGGGCAATAATAAATGGGGGATCCTGAGTCGAGGTCTGTACCATCCGATGATGAAACCGGCGCAAAGGATGGCAATGTCGGACAAAATCATTGCAGTGGAAAATCGCAAAATGTGTGGACTAGAGAGCTGGTAAGTGGATACTTGGGTGTCGCTCTGCCAAGCACACTTCTTGAGGACCGTTCATTTTCGAAAAACACACTAACTGGCATATCGAAATGGTTTTGACGGCAGACTTGGCTGGAACCCAGATGAATCTCTCGTTTATGGTATTCTTAAGAACGTCCAATTCGTAGAACATCAGGTTGACAGAAACTCGGGGACTGCGCTTACCTGATTAAGCCCCAAGAAGAGAGCAACCAGTCGTGGGCTGTCGAACAGTTTTCAGCGACCTTATGAGTAGTATATTGCGGCCATTCATGCTCAGCGTTATGGGTGCAACCCCACTCCATAATCAAGATTAATTATGCTTGAATAATAATTCCTTGGTCATTAGTATAATAAAAAAGTTCGAATTTTGACTGAGGGGCACACCCAATTTTGGCCGGGTTAGCATCTCCTGATACAGAACATTGTTCCACCCGTGATCAGTTCTTGTCCTTGCATCTGTATCCTGTCGGCAGTCCATGTTGTTATCGAAAAGTCTTCCATACAATAAGGTCATGGAGCGGGTTCAACGCTTCCCCCGTTTGGTGTGAACTGACCGGAATGATTATCCCAGAACCGGAAGGAAACGATGCAACTCAGAGGGCTATGATTAAAAATTTTACGAACGGATACATTTGCTTTGGCAAAAGTCCCGTTTTGCATACGAAAATTGAACTGACAGTTTCTTGCGTTAACGGCCTAAGGTCATTTCATCTGAACTGGTAGTTTGCTGAATCGGTGTGTAACAACGAAGGGTTTAAAAAGTCAGATGCACACTTACGGAGTCAATATCTTGCGAAAAATTACCATCAACTTACTGCATTTATATTCAAGGGTCATTAGTAATACTCTTTCATAGTATGGAGCAAAAGTGTCTGCTCAGCTGGTCAGGTTGCGTTTCAGTCGTGGCCTCAGTCACACTTTCTCGTAGAACTCAAAGCCAGCACTTACTGGTTTAGGAGATACACTGGGAAGAAGCCTGGTATGTGTGAAGAATATTTTATCGATTATTTCTCAGTAAAGCACGGCTTATGACTTTGGGATTGCCAACAGAACATAGTCATTTATTTCAGATTTGTGAGTAACAACTGAGTTCTGGTCATAGTATACTTTTATTGGGAAACTACTTAAAGGTGAAAAGAGGATTCTGGATTCGTACCAAACAATGCTGTTGGGACATGTTATTGCTTTCTTGCTGATGATGGACATGTTCGTGTTCTGGTATTCACTAAGAGACTTTTGAGTTTCATATAACTGTTTTTACTCTGGTACACCGCGGAAACCACAAAGTCCGAGGATATCGACATGCAAGTCAGTTTTCAGATTCTTTTAACCCCCCCCCCCCCAAACTGAACTCTCTCCATCAATTTGGGCATGATATCAGCGAATTCCTCAGAATGTGCTGACTGTTAGGACAGCTGCAACTACAAAGGCCCAACAACCACTCTGCCACTATGCCATGGACACCCTCGAGCTAGCACGCGCGAACAAATATGTAAACGTTCTAAATGTGCTTTGAAAAAAGACCGAGTAGTTAGACTGTTGGTGATGATCGGGGACCCTTAACACATAATCTCGGGGGGGGGGGGGACAACGCCGAACATATTTTTCAAAAGTTCCAAAACACGGGGAAAAGATAGTCAAAAGCCGAAAAATACTTTTACACTTGAGTAGTCGGTTGTTTCAGAGACAGCAATGATACTGCATATCAAATATATTATTTGACAGGTAGTCGACCTGATTCCGTGGGTCGTTCTGCTGGGCTATATCAAACAGGCGTATCTCTTATTTGCTCACCTTGACAACAGACTAACCAAAAATGGTTCTCACGCCACCAATTTTGCTGACTTAGTAAACCTATGACCCGTACTTAGCTCCCTTCTAAAAATAGCAACTGAGCCGCTCAGTAGGTGAAGTTCAAATTACTGTGGTGCTGGTATGCCAGTGTTATTGAAAAGGATGTTTTAATCGAGCTTCCACGATGAACTTGCAACCCTAGATTTCCATTAATGAGTCAAAGCTGACTGTCCAAAACAAATCAGATACGTTTACGGCGAACATCGGTAACCCGTGTTTCCTAAATCAACTTCACCTGATTGAAAATAATAGTGTCTGGGTTATGCTGTCACATATGCTGCCTAATTTTTCGTTCTAATCAGGTTCGGGCTTTTCAATTAAAAAGCAGACACTAAGAGCCAGTCAACTACACTGTTTTGTATGTTGATGTTTTGTAAATTATAACGGCAGAAACTTGAATCGGATCAAAATAGATTCAAGGAAACAACGCGCACGCTACAATATCTGTAATCGAACAGATTATGTTTATCTTTACAAAACATATGGAGAAGCTCCTGGCCAGCTGCATATTCACTCGAAACGAACCAGCATGAACGAGGAATTGAGCTGGATTCAGTTGGGTCCTCTGGCAAAGCCAAATTCCTGTGCAAATGAGAGTATTCGTCGGAAGCTCTCCAGTTTGCGTTCAGCTAGAGCAAAAGGTCAACGGGGGAGGGGGGAATTCGCTGACTGCGCCTACCTGATGAGCCCAAAACGAAAATCGAAACAGGTCTTGGTCTGTCGAAGAGCTTTTAGCAGCATTATGAGTAGTATACTACCGCTAGACGACATCGTATAGCGATACTTCGAATATCGTATCATCTGAAAAATGAGGCGGCCCGGTGCAGAACATTCAGTTGAAGCGGGTCAATATAAACGAGAAATTGCGCTGGATTCGGTTGAGACGCTTGCTGGAACCAGATTTGTGTGCAAATGAGAGACAGAGATCATCTGGGGCAATTTGGGTTCAAGTAAAACACCAGAGTGATGGAAAGTTGACTCAGATGAGCTCCAAGGGGTGCAAAATCGGTAGTGGGCTGTCGGACAGCTTTCAGCAACCTTGTGATTAGTATGCTACCGCTTGAGAACGATTATCTTTGCGAAACAAATAGTGTACTCTGTTGGGTAACACGCATTGGATGTAACACAGTTTGTATTCGGAATGAATGAATTTTTATCAGAAGATGCTTCAAATTACGTCCTTCTTGATGGTCATTTATATACACACTTGTTATGGGTGTTATTTGTACGAAATTCAGTCTGTTTCTGGGTAGATGTGTGACAGTATACCGGTGATAACTCACACGAAACAAATTTTGCTACATCCATAGCCAGTGTATATACTTAGCGACACACCTGTACCATACTTTTCAGAAGCATAGAATTTGCTCGTCATCTTTTGGGCTGACACAGTCAAAGCGGCCAAAAATCCAAAAGCAACCGGGATTTCTCCCCCGGCGTGTTTATATTTATCTGACTTTGGGTGGTCAAATCTGGCACATGTGTGCATTTTCGGCAAAACGAAATCAAGTTCACAAGTCACGTTTGGCGGAAACAAGGGTAGGTAAACAGCGACCATTTGGGGGAGGGGTTTGCTATGGTTTATTGCAAATCAATTCCGACATTTGTTGCCGGAGAGCTGGTTGTATCAGCCCGTCCATCTATGTCCGTGACATTTCTGTGGAAGAGTTTATAATGAGGGGTATGGGGTAAAAGTTTGCACAAAGCGCGAACAATGGTCACATCATCAATCCATGGAGAGCAAACGATGGATCAGCCGCTGCATAACGGTCCTCTCTCCTCATTCACACAAAACCTGCAAATTACCATCTTTTGTGAAAGAATTCCAAAAAGTGTGCCATTTCTGCGCACAACATGGACGAAGGTAGGTGTTCATTTGATTTTTGGAAAGGTATTATATTACGCCGCTCATCAATCTACAGAAAATCTTTTCAGTTGGTATCTTCTGCGGTCGTTGTAGAAGGGCATTGTTGCATGACAATGAACAACTAGTTAAGGACCGTGGCATTGAAACAGTCATATTTCTTGAGGAGTACTCAGAAAATGGGCACACGCCTGTGTCGCTGGTGTTCTCTTCCCGCTATAACATTTGAAGTGCAGTCCGACTTTTACCGACTTTCTGTCGGTAATACTGAGAGGCCTTTTGAACCACAGATTCCAGACCGTCACTAGTAACCTGTATGCGTATTTTCCGACCATATACTGCTTCCTTATCTAGCGAGTGGTTCTGGAAGAAATTCATTCCAAATACTTATACCGCCACGGGTATGCTTAAAAAACTGTAGCTCTGTGGCATCTCAGCGTGTCCTTCTGAAATCGAGGATTCGATCTGAACAGGGGAATACAAACCTCGATCATTTTGAACGGGTGAAAAGTGGAGCCAATCGATGTTGAAAAGCCAAGAAGCATTGTACGTCTGTTTCATTCATACTTGTAAATGTCGACAATGCGCATCACACGAAACTCCAGAGAGTCTCGATCCCACGACCTCCCAGTGAGTGGATTGAACAGTTGAGATTCATACCGCTGATGATGCCCAATAAAAATGAACAAGTTTTAAATTACCTCTCGGGTTTTCACCGCGTACTGGTCCCACTTATGGGACGAAATCTCCAACAAAACTCCCAAACTCCCTCACAACACAACCACCTCAGAACTTATGAACACAAGAAACCGTGAAATTTATGCTGTGGTGAAAAACCTGTCGTAACAAACTAACACGATAATTGTTGCGATCTTATTTCTACCATTGTGGCACCTGTACCACCCGTGTAAGGAGGAATGCCCTTCGCCGCGAAGCCAATTATTGACGAACACCAACTAAGCACTTACAAACTATTGGACAGAAAAGTAAACGTCTCCTATG
>SJOL01000802.1:652093-674808 GCA_004794785.1 Opisthorchis felineus | reverse complement strand
AGCTGACTGGATTAGTCGAGATGACTGGGTCGACCAGCCAGCATTTCAAACAGAATAAGTGCTTGCTAGTGAGCAAACGACTCATTGGTATATCTATCAAACTATCTATTCCGAACTGCCATAAACCAAAGAGAAGCATGTCTAACGAATCTTATCCCGAGCACCAAACAACCAGAAACTTTCCCCAGATTTTGGACCATCAGACTACCAAAAGCGGAGTTGTGTATCAGTGGAAACTTCGTTGAGTCATTTGTCTCTTTACCCTTTAAAGCTACAGTCCAAATATTCACTCTCTTGTCGTCTAATTTGAATTCTGTTTTCCTTGAAATTGTTGTCTGTTGTCTGCTGTTGTTTTACTACGTGGCTTTATTATCCACAAAATTGTCAATATATTTCTGCGTCGATAGTGGGAACAGACTTCATAAGATCGCACAAAGTCAAGCAATCCTTCTGAATGGTACCAAACGGCTAACTCAGAAAAAATATGACCTGATGACCAACCAACACATGCAGCCTCAGTATACTTCAGTATTGACTGCTCAACCCACTGTTGAAATTGTAGCCGACCATGAATATTACCAGTTATCTGAGCTTGCTTCAAACTATGGGGAACACTCCAGACTGACAAGGGGAAAAAACATCACAACCATTTGCATACCGTCCAAGGAAAACCAAGGGCACTGGTATCAACGATGACACCAACGCGCCACACTTCTGGAGAGCAGCAAATTTTACCTGCTTATAGTTGAAGCTTTAAAGTAAAAAACGTCAATCATTCTGAGGTACCTACATCTCCAAGCGCTCAGTTGAACAAGCTGGAACAAGCTGACAGCGTGAACGCGACTGATGTCGATTGGGCGCCAGTTTCGCAGTGTCTCCAGTCAAGTGCAGAAGGGTTCACGTGGACTCCATCCTGGAAGGCTGACTGCACCATCCACATCCATACTCTTCGTAATGTGTTCTAAACCCTTCTCTCAAGTCACGGCCTGTGTCATTCTAAATGAGATGCAGAAAACAACACCTGTCTCGGTTGACCGCCTTTTGGAATGCGTCGCACATGACGGAGCCACCGTAGGCCCTGGCACTGGATGTTTTCCGCGATTGAAGTACCTGCTGCACAACCAAATACCCGTTTTCTAATGGCCTGGTTACGAATCCATTGCTGCCAGACAACACCAGCAACACATATGAAACATCTTTGTTAAAAAAACCTGAGGATGCCTCACATTGTGTGTCCGCCAGGGGCCATGTCTTGCAGCCATACAACAATACGGCAGTCTGGAACCCTTGTGGCCTATTGTTCTGTCTTTTTGATGCCTTAAGGTGATGCCTAACGTGGGCCTTTAAGCTTTGTTTTGCACCGACGTGATCAGACACACTTCTGCTAGGGCACATTTAACTACCCTACAAACTCGATTGTTTCTCCTTGAATTACAGACTAAACTTTAAGAGATTCGACCTTCCGGACAATGAACCTACAATTTGTAAGTTCAAGGCGCATGCCAGATGGTCATTATTTTGGTCTCAAAAGATAAAGACGATGTCGTCCACCTACATTAGATCGCGAAAGGTCTCACAAGCAATGATTTGAAACCCGGGTTTCTGTTGACATTATTTCATCAATGATGAACGTGAAAACGGATGAACAGGGTGGACAGAGTGGAGAGGGCTGGACATACTAATTTGCGTTTTGTTGAAGAACAATTCAAACCATTTAGAAAGGGGAACATTTTTCAGTCTTCACTAATGCCAGCTGTACAATATCACTAAACAACAAAAACCACGACTTTTCCGTATTCACCCTTTGGATGAGGACTAAATTGATGACTGAATCACAAAAAATGATGTTGTTTCATAGTTCTTCGATTTATTGAATGCAGAGGATTTTTTTGGTTTTACCTAAGCCGAGCACGCATTACCGAACCCATCGCATCAGTTCCCAATAAATTCACCGAAATGGAAACTGAGGAGCACGACTGGAGGCACACCTGAACGGTTGAGGACAAATCTGTACCACCTGTGTAATAACATCAATAAAACATCAGCCAAACTGTTCAAATCGAGAAGCTTTTCGTCCCTGGGACGAACACGTTTTGCGGTGATACTACATATATATCGGTTTAGCTCATGTGTGTCCAGGTGAAGAGTAGAACAACGCTACAAGTGAGTGGGTTGTTACGTAAGCGGTGGACTCTAATGCGTAAAAAGGTAGGAGTTTGTATCTACTGCGCGAATTGAGGAAATTTTCAAGTATTTCGAAAAAAATCAGAGTCGCTGTTGGGACATTTATGTTTTACGACTCTTGTTGTTCCCCCGAATCGATCAGTTATTGATTTACTGAGATCTTTAACAACCTTGATACAGTGAGCGTGTACAAAACATCGTGCTTGTTCCGAGTGACATTCTGTCCTACATACAATTATTCGTCAGTCAAATATACAGCCTGGAAGTTTACCCGCAAATCGTGGAGCAGCTTGATGCGGGTGAAAATTTGCGAGTAGTTAGTGGACCATGTTTACTAATTAACCATAGGGATTTCGGCCACTAACACAGGTGTTCAGCTCTCTTATGATCTGAAGTGTGGATATCTTTACGGATGTGGTCAATCGGGGAAGAATCATTCCTAATTAGAACAATTTAAACCGTTCTGCGTTATGGTTTTGAAGCCGGAGAAACGTGCATATGGTTGTTCTAACGTAGAGCAGTTACAAGTTATTTCTGCACAAAATTTGTCCTTTAAATGACGTCAAGGCTTTTCAATGCTCCAGGATCTGTTTCTATGGTGTTCACTCCTCTAAAGAAGAAGCCTGTTTGTTTGCTTACCGATGACCTTACTAGATTGTCTGATAGTGGATTGTGTGAATTCCTGAATTTCTTCGTTCATAGCAGTTTTAGTTACACATACCTCTTTTCGTTTGAAAGTTGTTACTTCAGTTTGTCTAAAACAAAAAAGCACTGGATTTGGTTTACCCGCGTTGAATAAACGTGGTCTTATCAAGAGGCGAACCTCGGATAGGTGATCTCGTTAGCGCCATTCAATTCGTGAACGTTTAACACACTAGAATTTCCACATTTGAACGGAAAAAACTTGTTCAATCTAGACTATTTGCTTGCTTTGCTTGATCGACCAAGGGTTTGCGCTTTTTAGCACGTTGTTCCCTCAAAATAATTCAGCCGGTTTGTTCGCGTCACAGCTGACGCACACGTATAAACATGACTTTTGAGATTATGAAAGTGGCTATGTATTAGCTGTTGTAGGAAATCTGAGATATTGCAGAATATTTTCTGGATTGAACACTACTCACAAGAGGGCGATTTACGTGGGATCTTTTCAGGTCTTCCGGGAGTATTTCGAAAACTGCGTACAATTTTGATTCGAGAAGAACGTGGAGTTGACGGAAAGTGCCTACGTGGTGAGCCCCATGAGGGATTACTGTGGGAATTACTGTGTTTTTCTGTGAGTGCGTGCAGAGCAGAGAGAGTCTTTTTCCAATTTCAGGAATCGGGAGGAATTCTGGGGCAGAAAGCTTGCGAATCGTTTGTGTTCTGCAGCAAATACTCTGACTTGCTTGCTTGTTTTGTATGTATTTAGCACTGCAATCTACACGACTGGCTTTGTGTACGCTGTTAAGTTGATCACTTGAGTTGATGGAGACCCCACTGTGTACCAACTGAGTCCTAGTGACGTTTTTAATTCTGATGAGATCTTACAAGCGGCGAGGAATCTGAACTGTCGATGGGATGGTACGGGTCCCTGCAATTATCATGTCTTTTTCACATCTAATCAACATTGCGGACTCCGAATTTGTTGGCAAACAGGACAAATTGAACATGGTTGACATCTCAGTCTAATGTTCAAGGTTCTGTTTTTCGGAATATTTTGGAAATCAACCAGCTGATGTGAACCACTGACGGTTGTCCTCTTTTGCTGCTTAGAAATACTCCAATTTGAGCGAGAAATTTAATCTTCACAACATGGAATGCGAACTCTTCTGGGTAGCACCACCTGGAGCCGAATCACCTGTTTCCGGTTTAATGTCACACCATTTTGGCACCATTAAACATCTTGCGAGATGTAAGATTTCTTAAGATGTAAAAAGGAACTCATCTCCAATGGGGCTGTTTATTCCTTGATCAGCTCAATCAAGTTAAACGCAGATGCAAGGATAACAAGTCGTAGAAGCGCCACATTTTTTCCGATTTCATTGTCTGCGGGCGATGCATCCATCTGGTAGAAGGGTGCAGATGAAATTTCGAACGGGTTTGTGGTTGTAACTTACACTGGAATTCTTTTCACCTTTATGTCTATGAATGCATCGAAAAAACACAAATAACGTTTGTTCTGCTTTTGGAAACACATTGTAAACTTGTCCACTATTTCGAGTAGTCCAGCATTCGTTTAAGTTTTATTCCAAATGGTCAGGTACTTTCTGAGCGAAATATGACTGTTAACATGATTTGAACGAGTCTTAAGCCTATGTCGAATACTGTATTATCCGCCGCGGCTTGAGACATTTCGTCAGGACGTTGATGAAGGTAAGTGATGAGCATGTTTATTTAAATTGAAATTACTTAAAAACGTCATGAATTTTCGGTTTCTCGGTAAGCAGGAAATGTTACGAACATCAAACGGAAACCGTACAAGCCTGGTAAGAACTGCATTAATGGTAATTATTTATTCTACATTAAATCCAGTTTCCTCTTGATGAAGTCCACAGTCTCCTTCCAGATTGGCAGCCCCAAGGCCACCATCTGCTCAGAGCAAACCAATTCCCATCGAACCTAAAACCTTGCCGTGAAATGGAAGGAAGCTACACAAGTGCACTGAATAAAACGACGGAGTCTTGACATATCGAAAAATGTTTGACGTATGTGTCCACTTGTTTCTGAAAGTTCATGGATAGCAATTGCCGTAGCCCAATCACTGCTACTAGTCTAACAATGTGTGCTACTGATTAAACTTGTGAGTAGTGTCTGCTCAAGTGTCAAGGCCGAGTCTCGGCATCTGATGGAACGTCGGTGTGGAAAGCATGAAATTTATTTGCAAGGTTTGTTCATTATTGCTCAGTATCCAAAGGATGTCCAGGACATTTCGAGAGGACGCTTGAGAATGTTCAATTTTTCAGATACTCTGTGCAAATGACAGTTTCTCTTCCAGGCAGCTTAAAACCATCTCGTCCATGTAATTCGACGGCCACTTAAGGGTGTTTCGCGATTCACAGGTTGTGAACTCTCCTGTGAATCCACGTGTGCCATGCATCTCATCTGACCCAGGCGAGGTATATTTGGACGAGTTTCTTACCGCACATCTGCCCCAATCGAACGTTTTCATGTTACTGTGACTACCTCAATTTCCATTTGATTGTCGTTAGGTATTTTGTAATTGGTTTGGTCCATCAGTTGGCCCAACAGAGGCACAGCGGTGAAGTTGAATTGTGACCGCTGCAAATGGGCGTGTCTAAACTTGTCCAGTCAAAATTTGGACAATGACCTTCTGCCGTTTGGCTTATAATTTATGCTGTTTTTCGAGCTTCTTTCAAGTATTTGTTAACCATAAACCTATCAGGACCAGGAGACCCTTCCGACTCAACCGTCGAAAGCCAAAATGGAGTACCGTTCGTCCTCCAGTTGCAAACGCTTGGACAAAAAGGACATTTTATCCCCAGCTAAGAAATCCATAGACAATCAATAAAGTACAAATCAGGGCATAGATTTTCATTCAATCATAACCATTCCTTTCCCAGTATGAGTTTAGAGGACTCCTGAATGTAAGCGTGCGGTTGGTTTTTACTCGCCAATCAGCTCACAAATCACATCCAGATCACAGTATCGGCTGTTCTTTAGATGAGTAAATTTATAAGGTAGGTAGCAGAATCACACAATTAGACTGACAAATACGTAAAAAACGTTTCAACACGTTTGGCCAAGGACTGATGCACAGATAAATTTTCGGCCTATTATAAAGGGTACTTCTTGAGTCTGGTGGCATGGTTTTTCTTCTGCAGGTTAAGAATTTTTATACAAAATGTCTCAAGTCGGAGCAAACGACAAATTAATTTGTCACCCAAAAGTTCATGAACCTTTCAGTGCCTTATTCCAGCAGATGGAAAGACAAATGTCGCATTGTAAATCCACTGTTTACTAATTTATCTCAATGAAGAAGTGTCTCAAGAAGACGCAAGAAATTTATGGCTCAGTTAGCATTGTTACAGACATGTGAGGACAATGTGTCGAGCACTGACATATACTTGCTCTGTACACAGTTTACGGTTGAGCTAGAGGTTCTTGGTTCTTGTCTTTGAATTCAAGAATGAATGAAGCAAATTCTTTCTGTTTATCGCCAACACTATTGCCATCAACCCACCTAACCTCTCCCATTTATCCCCAGGGTCTGGAAAATTGTCCGAGCCCAGTGAAACGTAACATGGGCGTAATTAAATTAGTACATGCTTTCCGGCAGACTACTCGCAGACAGTATATGTATGTGTTCACCTGGCGCCTCTGAATTTGCCTTGAGCGCTTTTTTGGCAACCAACCTCTCACGGCACAGCTAATTTGATGAACAAGACAAAATAAAGGTGATAATCACGAATAATTTTTGGTTTATATTTTAACCAACGATTGTATTCCGTGTAAACGAGATTACGTACTGCAAAGCTAGCGGGTGATTGTCTACCTTGCATCTTGTTGTATAAATGTCATGTATACATCATGTATACACGTACAATAAATTATGTACAGTATAGCACTTACAAGTATGGTATATTGACCGCATAACTTTTTTACCTTTTATGAAGAACAGCCGAAATCTCAGGATGTATCAGTTCATAAACGAAACTACCTAATTGATTGAACGGTCCAGCATCCCTGCTGACGTGGACCTCACCAAAATTTTGAACATGAATGTTCCTTCCATAAAATCCATTATGCGGAACATTTGGGGACAGAGGCGGGTTTAACCATGTGGATTTCGAATGTAAAGGGAAGCCTCAGTTCAGCAGAGACCTTCATGACTGCTTTTTCCTAAAGTGATTCATTCGTGACGGCAATAAATTCCATTAACCAAGCACGAGACACTTTAGCCATCATGCAGAAACGAAATAAATGCCGTACCAGTGATCGGTAGTTTAAGATGCAGCAGAGTTCGAGCCTCGGTCCTAAACACACCTAGAGATAATTGTCAGAGTGCGGTTTATTGCAGCTCACGTTTTTCAAACTCACTGCATGATGGCAAGACATATTTACCAAGTCATCGAAGAAGGGCTAAAGCACGGGAAAACAAAACAAGTTTTACTATTTTCAGACGCGACACACCATCTAAAAACATCATACCAAAGATTGAGATGCTGAAGGTCAATGTGTCCTGGAAAATATAGCTTAGATAATGTATGCTCTACTCAAAGCCAGGAATGAAATTTTTCCCGTGGTGTACAGAAAGACCATCCAAGTTATCCAAGGCTGGGCATCCAACACAGTCCAGGCATAATTTGTAGTGGAACGCGATGATTCCGGAAATTTCTGAAAAAGCGAGTAATTAGTTGTAACTTGTTTAGTCGGACAGCTGTACATTTCAAGTCTGATTAGGTGGCCAATTAGCCCACCCACCTGCAAGTAGCGGATGAAGGAACTTAGGCGGTATGTTAGTAATATGCGCGTGTGGTCCACTTCTGTTCGGAAAATATGCCACAGGATTTGTTCGTCTGTCATAAATGAACACTGGAAATTTGCGTGTTTCGTCAGACAGCGCACAATATTCGTAGCAAATTTAGGGAAGCGAAAGGAAATCGGACATTGATGCTTTGGTGTAACAGCGTTAGCAATCGTCTACTGAGTTTCGTCCCCGAAAACAGCGTTGAATGACATCCGGAGGTGCGAATAAAACTTGACAAACGGACGGAAAACATGTGTAACCCTTGGTGGCAACTAATGCCGAATATGCGTTCGCTTCTATTGTTAAGTGTCTGTTTTTCGATACAACTGTGTAGATCTGACTCCACACTGGACCAAGTATTTCAAAGAAAACTTCCTGGGTTTTCGTACAACACTAGTGTAAACATAGTTGGCAATTTTCAATTGAGCCTTCGTCCTGTAAGTGAGGAAAAGCTATGCTGAAAGGCCGAGAAGCACTGAACGTCTGCTTCACCCATATTGGGAATGATCAGCAGTGCGCTTCTCACGAATCTCAGAGAGATTCGAACCTACGACCTTCAGAACAGTGCTTGAAAGCTCAAGCGTTTCGCCATGAGCGACTGTTCAGCAATATGATTAGCTCTCAGTTAGACAGAAGATGGCGCCACTCATCGTCCAATCACAAACTGCGCATCACGTGGTCATGTGATGACGAATGACGACTTCACAAATGGAATTTTTACTCATCTTGTGGAATTATTCTCTCTTTGTCTGAGCCACTTATTGACTGATGGTAGTGTGAGAAAATTTGGTAATTTTTAACTGGGATATCCTCTCATCTCTTTGATGATTTGGACTTTAGGAAATCCCTATAACCGATGAACTAATGTCTCCTGACACTGTCCTAACTTAACGGTTCACTTATTGTAAACGAGGACTTAGGTGCAACAGATACTAATGCTGTGGCTTTCACTGCAAAGTTTAGCCACAAATTAGCTCTCTCAACCACATGTTCATCCGTCGATACTGAGTCTCATTCGGAACAACTAGCTTGATCTAGCTGAGCTTTACAGCTAGCGTCTAAACTCTTCAATAAATTTTGTTGACTGTCAAGTCATACTTGAGACTAAGTGACTTATTCAAGATGAAACAGTCCACGCAGTTCACTATTAGGCAGATGACCCATAGCTGGCAGTGGCGCTACTCAGACCTGTCGACCAGGACGTTTTCCTGCGTTCCGAATTCTCCAAAAGTCAAGTCACAAGACTAATCATTTTGTGCACATCGGATGAGTCTCACCACGTATAATGATTGACATATTGTATAATCGCTCATTCCTGAAATTACATTTTTGAAAATTTGCAAATGTTACGCCACTAATAATTTTTGGGCAAAACACGTTCCCCTCATAAAGGGTGACAATTAGGGTGGGAAAAATCCACCTTCTTACAGTAGGGTCCCATGGAAAGAAGTATGGTTTTCAGATTTATCAGAATCCACACGCCTTTTCTGACTTCCTCGGGTAAACAATCATTTTCTATGGTATATTCGTATATATCACAATAGCATTTGTTCCCACATAGCCGTTTTTCTGTGCTTATCAAACAACGTTGTATGAAGATAAATGCTTCATACAATCCAGCAGTTCCTAGTGGCATCAAAGGCCCTTTTCTAAAAACGTAGCAATGCGTGTGTAGGTGTAGGAAACACCATGATAACCTCTGAAAATTGCATTTCATTCACTCACTTTAAAAATCAACCGACTCAGACTTTTTCTGATAAAAGGGATCCCCACTGTGGCATCTCAGGTGGCCATCAAAACCGTGTATCCAGTCCGTAAACTAGTCACAGTTCGATATCTTGATTTATAGTTTTGCCCGAGCCTGGATCATTTAAAAACTAGATATATTTATGCACAAACTACACTCATCTGCAAACTAGTTCCATTTTATCCGGCAAGTCTAATGAACGAGAAATTCAGCTAGAGTTTCGCTGAACCGTCCGCTAAAATCGGGTTTGAAAATTGGTGTAACTACATAAAATTTGGGCAAAGTAGGGCACACGATTAACGAAATCTTCGGGACTACGCCCGCCCGATAAGTCCCAATGGAGACAAAAGCAGTCATTTGCTGCCGAAGAATTTTCAGCAGCCCTATTTGTGGTGTTCCTTTGAGTCGTAATTTTTATGTTTCGCCTCGAGGAGTTTACTGAGATGCACACACTGAAAAGCACTTTTTCGTACTCAAAAAATTGGATTCTATGTGACGAGATTCTCGTTATTGGTCTGGAAGAAACTTCCGACAATTTTAAGGTACAACCGGAAAATACAAGCGTCAGGATGCTCTGTTCTGTCTGACGCACGACGAAATATGCAATTGTTTGGTCGAAACTTTCTACTCTCAAAGAGATGTTATTTAAAAACTCATTGATTTTAGTTGGGCTACTGCACATCTCAGGAAATTTTAGTTCAAGTAACCTCATTATAAACGGACGGCAAAAACTAAATCATGTCATAAATACTGACCGTCTACTCAGGAATCATACAAAGATTCTGCGATTTTTCACAATCATTTCTCACTCACCCAAAACCAGACTCTTGCATCGTTTACCAATCTAAAATCAACGAGGTTTCTTGCCATATTTGATGCTCAAGAAAATGATGGGAAACGCGCTTGGTTTCCTCTTTCTCGATTCACCTAGGACTTGGTGTTGCGCTGACAAGTGTAATCTTGCAGGAGGCACCCACAGAAACTTTGCAGATGAAAGCACTGTGTGTGTCAATTGGTAGAAAAGAATAAAACTTGAGTATCAGTGAAGGAAACTATGCCGTCTTTTTGTGATCTTCATCCATAGTTCCAGAGAAGGAACTCAATTCTAACGGTAGGCAATCATTAAGGATTATCCCAATTACCAAATAGTCAGGAAAACTTATCCAGATGACAAGCTGTTATCCAAGCTTTCAAAGAATGACTGGATGAAAGATGAATGGAACTAACTATGTAGCTTGTATTTTTTTAGTATAAAGATTAACCGCCATACAGTTTTGGACTCCTTTTAACGCACGTTCCAATCACGCTGAAACTCAATGTGAATGGTACTCACATAAAAACGTTCTGCTGGCAAAACTCCAAGCTTATTGTCTCGTACTCATTATGCGCTTCTTCAAGGTCGAAGGAAGTTGGCTAACTACACAAAGGTAGTCGAAATCCCCAAAAAAGTGCAGAACACGTGCCAACTTAATCAAAAACTCGTTTACAGTTGCTAGTTTGGAAAGCATAGTTGAATATCACTCAGAATTACCCTCACAAGGTCAAATACGCTAAAGACCGTTCACTCAAACACTTTTGGCCAAAAGGGCTGACGTTGGTCCTTAAGTATCAACCAACTAAGCTGTAAGACCTTCGTCAATTAGGAGTAAACCTTCAGACAGACAAATGGGTTTCCAACCAACGTGAGGTTATCAGTACGTAGGTGAGCTCTCCAAAGATGAAATACAAAGCGTTCGGGCCGTACTAAAAGCAGCGGTCGAAAACACTTTTCAGGACAAATATCGTGGATATATAAATATCCAGTGTTTTTTTTTTGAGCACGACAACGAAGTGTCAATACTTCAGTAACTAAACTCAAAACCACACATCACAAATTTATCTGTCCTTCAGAAAAGGTATGTACTTAAAACATTTACTGGTAATATGTCAAACCTAAAGTGTGTTAATGACTCACCTGTGATAGTATTTAGTAAACGGAGTTCCCAGACAGATTTGAAGCGCAAAAATATACTGCAATCGCCAACTTTATTACACGACTGAGAGCTTCAGATAAGTTCACAGTGCTCTTAAAAAAATAAAACTAAACGAGGGTTAGGTGACGTAAGTCTGTGTGTGTGTGTGTGTAAAGCTCATTCATTAGGGGACTAAGAAGCAACCACCTGACAACTTGGGAAAAACATGTGCGATCTCCTTCGCGAACAAGCCACGGATACAAATTGGGCTTGGGGGGCTTGGCGCACGACCTACGTAGCTAAAATGTAGGGTCATTTAAGGGCTGGGGAACCAAGCAACTGATGTCAGTGTGCGACTAGTTTATTGAGTAAAATTTTCATAGAATACCTCAAGTTCAAAAGCTACGGAACTTTTTTCTTCGTTAACTGCCTTTGCGATCAACGGTAGTGCCAGTTCATGTCGATTCACAGGTGCACGGCATATGGAGACAGGTGCTGTCTTTGTAAGCGGCATGACTTGATGACTGGCGAACTGCTTCAGCATGTTGACCGGGAAACTCACTCAACCATTGCGCGAGATTACTGGCTAGCCTGACATGTGGCTTCTAAACCAGGGGAACGAGTCGTTTTTCGTACAGATTCTAAGAATGCTTTCGGTCATCTGAAAAGTGTGGCGAATACCTGTAACAAAACGATAAGATGGATGGGATCTGTAGGGGAAATACACGGATTAGGTGTGTTGTGCGTTTGTTTGATAATTTCATGGTTTTCAAGGCTGTGCGTAGGTGCACGTTTTAGTGCGTGCTGCAACGAAAATCGTTGAGGTCACCAGGCTAGTCTAGGACGACAAACTTCAAGCACGTGATCAACTGGTCAAGCTCAGCCAATCACGGTTAGATATGAGACATGAAGGTTCAGAAAACCAAATAGTTTATATCTGCTCTGATTTCGCCTAACTATATCTCCTCACGTCCAGCATCATTGACATTTTGTTAACTGAGGGCTCTCGATGATTATACTAATGCTGAATAGCTTAATTAAATTAGAATCTACGCTCCGTGACATCTGTTTGGTGTGCACCAATCGTAAGAGGAGCGAAATTGTCCACCAATCCGAACCCATCTACATATGAAAACTGTTTGTTTGTTAAAACCCCCACTGAACGGAGGGCGGTTGGTTAACATGAATGCATTCCTTTGTAAGTTGACTCACTATTAAGGTAGGAGAGTAACAGTGACCTGAATAGATACATTACTGGGTTACCTTTGGGAATACCAGGCTGAAATAATCGTCCGAGAAGAGCCGGCACAATAGTTGCCCGGTCCCTCCCGTCTTAAGCCTTTGACCTTTTAAAATCATGATAGTGGGGGCACAGCGGAAGAATCATACGCATGTTACCACAGATTTCCAATTTTTTGACGGTTTTGTCTGAAGAAACAGCTGAAGTCGATGAAACCAATTTGGTTTCCGAATCACACACCTTTCTGGTGTGATGTAACCCTTTCGAAAACAAGTGAGAATAAAATCAGAAGAGTGCGTGTTGCCTTTCTTAAATCATACCCTTCACTTTCAAAAAGCTTGGTTTTTGGGAAACTACGAATGTGACTTGAATTTTGCGGCAGTTTTCCCCCTTTTTGTTAGACGGGCTTGTTCCCACTAATGCGCTAGTGGAACTAACTTAGTTTGACAAATTGGCGAGAACCATACTTTGTAGTACTGCTCTAAAAACCGGCAGGATGGCCCTACATATGTTAGCAAAGAGTGACAAACGTCAAAAATCTTTCCCCTAATGTTTTTCTGATTGATGGCTTGAGGGGCAAACTGGAATCGGAAGGTGATCGATTTTCGCAGTACACGTTTACTTTCTTCATGCAAGCCTTTGTTCATCGTGGTAGGCCATACCAGCAAAGAGCAGATGGATTCGTTTGTACATTTTCGGCGAGAGGGTAAAGGCACATCCTTGTGTATGATTCCATGTGACTTTCGTCCGTTATCAAGAACAGAAGGACTGAGTTGCAAAGGTTGCTCAAATTCCCGACTGCACTATTGACAAACATCTATCGCTGGATACTTGAGTGATGCTCAGTGGCCTGAATTCTCGCATCCATTTATTTGTGGTTTGGTTGCCAGTGGACGTAGATATCGCAATAAGATTGCATTATCCAGGCATCAACGCGTCGCCGGGGAAAACAAGCAGCCTAAATCGCGGCTGATGATGAAATGATTGGAATGGTAGAACATGAGGAAGCTTGTTTCAAAGCCTGTCCTCTTGGTTGTAATGGAGACAGTACGAAACTGTCGGTTGGTGAGTGCAAGTGTGAAATAAGGTGACTATTCACCAACTGATTTCTCGCATAACGTGGAATTTCGGTGAGCGTGGGAATTGAAACCTCGGTCGATTTGAGCTCAAAAATGAAGTGGCTTACCAGCCAGACTGTTCAGGGCGCCACAAAATTCTGAAGTCCTGGAATGCTGGCATTTTGCTGCCTCACCTTGTGATGTCACGATCAGTCAATCCGAACGGTGTGTATTAGACACTGACCCGGTAAGTTCAGCCGCGGCGTTGACCATCTTTTCGGTTATCAGTACAAGCCACTGCAGCACATACAACCTATGGCCATAGCCGTGTCAGGTATACTTCCAGTTTAATCTCCCACAGGTAGCGAAACACAATCGATCGACTTGGGCGTAGCCTTAAAACCCAGGTCAAATGTCCAGATTATCTTAAGATAACAAGTATGGAAGAACCTTACCCTAATCAGGGCGACGACCGCTGTGAATTAGTGATTTACTCACTATTAGCTTCGCCCTTCCCGTGGGACATCACCTACGCGCATTGCCCGAGTTTCAGACAACCCGATGTTTCGTTTGAACCCATATTGGACGCGCTTCGCCAGATGCACTGATTTCCAAACGAGTGTACAAAATTTGGTCGTTTCAAACATCCAGTACGGGGTGTCACAAATTGCTGATGTAAGAAGAATGCAGCATGTGCTTCACTAAAGTTCGCCTGCGTAGTACAAATAGGAACGTTTGTCCTTAAACGTATCAAGGGAGTCGAAAATATCTCATGACTCTGTAGATGTACGTTGAAACGCTCGATACGGTTTAACCTGAGTCACATGAAGACTTTTGGTCGTATATCATTTAAACATATTGGTGTGTGGAGAGCACTCACTCTAAGCTCTGTTCAGCTCTTTCGTACTGCTGTCGACAAGCAGGCTTCTCGCTGATGCTCTTAAGTGAATCACAAATGCACCTTCATCGACACTCTTGTGATCAGAAATGGAGCGCTTCTGTCCCCACCAGAGGTAAATGTTTTTAAACAAGAAATATATAATCACGGTCCGTTTATCGCACGGCACTTTTCGAAGTTGGCCAGAATGCGCCTTTATACATAATTATAAACAGTGGTTAAACATCTGAGTACTTAGCTAAGGAGAATTTACTGAAGATGCGAACCTACCGAACGGAAGTTCTGTAGTTCGAACGCGACCCCTGCATCTCTGTCGTTCCTGTTTAGGCTTGGAAAACCTGGCAGTATCTACGACCTTGTGTTTCCGCTGGGAGGCATGATAGCCATGCTTAGCTGACGACAAATGCTTGCAAACTATGAAAGTTGATAAATCTTACCTAGCTCCGAAAGCCCTGTGAATCTTTGAACCGTAGACTTGGATTTTATCAGGTATTTGACAAAAATGAAATTTGCTCTGGTAAACTCAGCCACACTGGTGTTTCCCCGCTCTAATGAGGCCCCTAAAAGGTGGAGTTGTGCATACCTGTTGACGCATTATACAGAAACCTTGTCCGCGTGTTACACCATCTGAGATTCATTTGAGTCTTCCGTGAAAACCAAGTTGGTATGAAAATGACCATTTCCGTCCAATTTGTGTTTAAGTGGAACACAAGTTTGACTGAACGGAAATTCGTGAACGCGGTCTGTCTGTTGAGCCTCAAGAAGAGCAAAATCAGTGGTTTCAGCTTTTTCAGCAAACTTTTCAGTAGTTTCCTTCTAAAAAGTCCCTCGGCGCAGTGGCACAGCAACTATTTTAGCTAAATGTAGTTTCCGTTATTAGGTTTTTGCGCCTCCAGTCGATGTATGCACACGTCTCCTTGCGGGACAGTCTGGTAAGATGAGAATGACTTCGTTAATGCGAACGTTTGAACCAAGGTAATAGGATGGTGAAATTTTATTTTTTTTCAATTAGTTTCCATAGAAAGATAATGCAAGCTATTTTTTCGAATGTGTTTTACCATTTTTCGATTCGATTACTGTAAAGTTCTTCTTTGCCGGCTGTGTTTTGATAGCTAATCAAGTGACCGCTCTAACTGTGAATCTCATGAATGCGTGCCATTGCTTCTTTCCGTCTGAGATTCCACGTGATCTGATCGATTGAATGTGTACCTCATTTGAGTTTTACTCAAGAGATGTAGTGCTGTTCAAAGTTGCAATAAAAATCCTCGTACCCTCTTTGGGAAGACTATGTTTATACAATGTTTCCTACAGCGTTTAACGAAGAAGGTTTGCTCATTCTGATATCTCTTTGGTTGTACGTAATTTTTTGTATCGACATAAGGATACTACATGTTCCACCTTAGTTGACTAACAGCCTGCATTACTCATCAGAGGATTCTGGTGGGAGATCGATAAATCTGAAAGTATGACTCTGGAGCGACACTGGTCAAAAGTGTGAGCACTCCTCATGCAGAGTGCTACAAAACAGCAATTATTTATGTGAAGGATGATGAAGCTTCAATAACACCCCTGTCAAGCAAGCAAATCACAATCACCGTCCTTGGATTTGATAGCAGCCAAACTACCTGGTAAGTTTTGAAAATCTACAAGTTTCCAGTTCAGTGAAAGCGAAAAAATCAAGAAATGTTGGAGAGCATAACAAAGTTTCAAACACTAAAGATTCGCTGTTTTAAAAAATGTCTTTAAAGAAGGTGTGGTTTTCAGAATGAGGTTCAGTACACTTTATTTCAACAGTGTAGTAGCCATTGAAAGTCGGAAATTTCCAAGCAACAGCGTAACAACCAGGTGATTTGTTTTTTAATCACGTGTGCTTCTAGTGTGAAATAATCCTCTCCCTCCAGCCGTAGCAAAAACGAATGATCTTAAAGAGTTGAGGTCATCTCCCAGAAACAAAGACTTCCATTTTATCCGATAGCTTTTTTTCAGATTGTGGACTGAAAACGAGAGACGAATTGCAATGCTTTACAAGATAATCTGAGCTAATTTATCTGGTCGCGGGACGAAAAAAACCATGCGGATGTTATGCCTTGGGGGAAGATATGATGAAACGAAAGATTTGTCTGTTCGAATGCGGATGTGATGCAATGGGGGATAAATCGGTCAAATTAACATTTTCTCACCTTATATTACTGGGTTTAGAATAAGTAATTCCCATGGAGTATACCCCATGTGCACTCTGTCTAACAGAGGACAACTTCGAAAATCTGCCGAATACTTGCTCTTTCCATTGTGGAAGAGCACTCAATATACTACTTACATAATTCGGTAGCCAATAGATGATACCATGAAAGTTGTTTATGAAATTGCTGTAAAAACATTCGCAAAATATTTTCTGTCACAGGGCCAGCTTTGGGTTTTTCAGGTGAATTCTACGGCCATAAATGAGAAAACTTGCGATGCTCTGAAAAGCGGATGAAAGCTGGCCGTCCACATTAAGAAGTCGCGTTTCGGAACAAACTAATATGATTTTAAAAAGGAAAACTGCATCCGCCGTTTTTTCGTTCTAATGCATCTCAAAACAACGTGTAACGTACAGGTTGCTTGAAACTAACCTAATGCAGATTGCTTTTGGTTAAACGTGGTTAGTTACCTATGTTTCCATCACCCAAAATTAGTTGTGCCTTCAGGTTTGAACAACCAAGCTTGAATAAACGCACTCTTTCAAAACGTTTGGTGGCCACAGCAAGCTTCCGACTTCCTCATGTAGATAAATTTTGCTGGTGCCTAATGGTCTCTACGTACTGCATGTAGATGCTTTCAGGTTACTTAGTACTTCACCTGCATCTGAGGAAATGATGGATGCTCGACTAAACAAACTTGGATAGAGTAGAACGTTGGCAGCTCAGGTAACGTAGATGTGTAAGCAAAATTGGTAAGCAAATTGCCCAACTCAGCGAACAAGCCAACGACCAAACCTGAATAGCTCAAAGTGAGACAAGTTCCAAATGTTTTCGAAGATCTCTTGACCTTTCGGGTTCAAGGACGAAATAGAACGATCAGTGAAGTTATGATTATGCGACGTACAAGCGTGCATGCAGTTGCAGAGGGTGACTTAGGTTTCAGATTGAATTTCTGATCTCTCGTACGCTACTTCTGTGCCTTACCTGTCGGACAATGTATTGTATTTAGATCAGAACATGTTTTTGTGAGTGCGATGCTCGTGCCGAATCTAAAAACTCTATTCAGACTGTAAATAGGCTAACGATTTGCGCACCTCTCTGCAAAAATTCTGTCATCAACCGTCACCAATAATCAAGTCGGTTTAGTGCAATTGAATTACTTCCATATATGGCAAAATTCCTATTTCATATAGCTTGTCATCAAGGTAACCAATACTCGCGAATGAAGTATTCTAAACAAAGGTAAAACTTACACAAGTCCATGATAGGTAAAAGAACGCCAAGTTTTTGGTCTTTCCAAAAAATTGTATACTTGAGCTTGCAGCTTCCGATATTTTGTCTCGTTTCGACTGATTCGGACGGTGATGGTTTTTCCATGTAAAGAAGTTCGACGTGTGGAAAGAGTGTCACAGGATTTTCCCTCATAACCATCCATTTCAACACTGTCAAAATCAAACAAAATATCCGTTTTTGGCCTAGGCATCAGACGATTAGGCAAGTCCGTCGTGGCCACCGTCCCGGGGGGTTTTGTCTCAGTCCATCCATTGACTTCGTCCAGGCCAACCGCTCTCCAAGGGTCATTAGGTAAAAACTCTTTCGATTGGTGTGCAGGACTGATGCGTAACTGTTTACTACAATTCCAACTGTCCATCTGCGCTGTTGATTGGTTGCATCGTTTTGCCAAACAGCTATCGACAAATACAAACTCCCTGTGAACGGTACACATTTCCACAAATTAGGTAGAAATAATTTAACATGGGATCACTGTCCCAAATCATGCTGTAATGCATGATTTGGTTCACCAGGTGAGACATTTCGAATCACCTTAATCGTGTTTACTGAATGCAATGTGACCAATAAGGCGACAATTGACCGAGCTAACTTGACCAATCAGCATTTTGTATTTTATCGAATCGACTGATTCATGTGAACCAATGTGTTTAAGCTAAACTGATTTCCTTAAACTTCCAACAGCATTTGTCGAGGGTTTTATTAGGACAGTGAGATGAAAGACTGGAATGTCCAATACTTTAATTAGGACGCGACAGTACACAACCATCTGTTTGAATAATGAACATGACGAGAAAATACAAACCAAGAATGCATCTATGAAATCTCGCGGCAATAGCAAATGCCAGCGTCGGTTCAAGGGGCATTTTTAAAATTGTACTTTAGAATTTATAACGCGTGTTTTCCGAAGAATTCCTTAGGTGGCTCAGTTTTATTCATGTGATCCGAAATATTTTTTGTGGGGAAAGACCGAATTCAAAAGTCATTCAAGACAGAGAAGGACTGACCTAAAAAAATCCTAGATAGTTCAAGGTCCATTGAGAGAGTAAGGTAAAATGTTAGTCGGAAAACGACGCAGTATGACAGTGAAAATCAGAGCAGAGTCTTTTCAATTTATTGGGATTATGCAGTAACAGACGAGTTACCGGAGAGTTTGCTTTTGTTCACGCTTCAACTCTTTCAATTGGAATTTAGATAACCTATCTTTGTTACCTGTTCCACGCCATTCAGTGGGCTTGCAGTTAGCACGCAGCGGCGGGATTCCCCTCTGTTAAGGACAACACTCAAGGAACACATGTTTAATAAGTTTGCCCCTAGTGGACGGTCACTGAGAGCAGGAATAGCATAGTAGATTGGGTCGCCGACTATTTTACTTTTCTAAATCAGAAAACTTCATTATTCCCGTCCCATAATCATTCGTTGTTTCTTCAGGACCTGCTTTGGATGTACAGTCTGCTTTCGATCTCTCCAGTCAAAATGTCCCCGCTTAAAAACTAAGAGAGTAGGATCGCCACTGGTGGAAACATTGTTTTTCAAATGCGATTTTTTCCGTGGTTTTAAATAACCTTTCTTCTACGAAAATATAATTTTTACATTTTTACTACAGACTGCAGAAGCAGAGAACAGATAAGCGGTTTCGATCGATTTGTTGACCCACACGAACCATGCTAAACATGGCTGTTTACTTTGCCAGTACAATGATATTTCTGTCAAAGTATAAACTCTTTAGTTTTCGTTTTGCTCTTATATGTTTCAACATTTGAGCAAGCGTTAACATATGCATCACTAATCTGGTCCTCGAATGAAAGTTTTTTTTTCAAGGTCAGCTTTGATCGGCAGATGATTTGCAGTTCTACGCTGAGTCTTCTTGATTTCGGAGGTGCAGCCAACAATATTAACAGAACGTGAAAACTGTGAGGCCACAGGAGACGTCTGTAGAAAGCATTCAGAGTTTCGGTATTTTCTACATTCAATTACGGTTTGTAAACTAAGCGAAAGACAAGAATTTTTGTAATGGATGCACGGCCAGTGCGTGGTTTGGAAGAATCCGTAGCAATTGTCCATAAAACGCAAAGTGCGCGAGAATTCTGGAATACAGAGAAACAAACCATTGTTCCTGCTTCTACCGGTTCTGGGATTACTCAGATTTATATGTGAGCGATTCGCTGCCTGATCGATAATTTACAAAGTAATTATCTTTTCTGTGATGCATATTCCTGGAAGGTTTGTGCAAAGGACCATCGTACAGATGAAGTCATTGCTGCGATTTTGCAGTCTTACGAGCAACACTCATTGATATTGAACACCCTGCTGCGTACATTTATATATATATTGCAGCTTTACAACTTTACAGGCACGAAATCTACCGTTTCAAATCTGGACTTGGTTCAGACTGAGGGGCGTTCAGTCTAATTCCTCCAGATAGTGGCTTTACAGCTTTGGTGTTTTGGCCAGACACATATACCAACTAACTGAACTTGCAGCTCTTTTCACACTAAACATGATTACCACACCAACGGCCAGTTTACCCCGCACTGAGTCTTTGTACTCAGTAGCAGGGCCAAACTGACCTGCCTGTTTAAACCTGACTGTTTATTCCCAGCCCGTGTTCCCCATTAGGGAGTGGTGAATTCTGCATCAAAACGCCGGCATCAAGGGTGAAAAAAGCCATGTTTCTGAAGAAGTTCGGCTGTCACAAGCCAGTTATCCATGTGGCAACTTTCCTGAGACGTCTTGCTTTGAATGCCGAATACCATGTTCAAAAGGATAGATAGGCCGCGCTTTCGTGATCTGTATTCTTACTGGAAATCAAAATCAAGACGACTTTCGCTCTTTTACTCCGCTCCGCGTTTCCGTCCTGGCTGAGATGATGCTGGGACCTCTTAGTTAGCATTTGACATACACCAACTAACTAAACTTGCATTTCCTGTCGTATAAAACATGATTTCTATGCCAACGGTCAGTTTCCCCTGCACCGAGTATTTGTACTCAGTAGCAGGGCTAAATTTACCTGCCTGTTTAAACCTAACTGTTTAGGCTGACGGTTTAAACCCAGGTTTTGTTTCCCATTACTGGGTGGTGGTTCTTCATCAAAACCATAGAGAGAGAGAGCCGGCAACTTTCCTGCAAAGGCTTGCTTTAAACTCCGAATACCAAGGTAGGCCGCGCTTTCATGGTCTGTATTCTTACTGGAAAACAAAATTAAGTCGACTTTCGCTCTTTTACTCCGCTCCGCGTTTCCATCCTGGTTCAGGTGACTTGGGACATCTGAGTAACCCAGTTAACTCCCCAGTTAACTAACTCCCCGCCTGACACCGCCTTCAAAAGCGAGGCTCAGATGCTGCGACGGAGATCATGACTCATCTGGTATGACCAAGATGGGAACACACGCAGATGAAACATGCCTGGCGGCATGCACCAATACGAGAACGTAAAGTGAAGTCATTCAAAAAAATTGCAGGTTGAAACATTTTCAAAGCTAAGGTCTTTAGCACTGAATGTATGGTATCTTAAAAAAGAACAGTGAAACAACTCAGTGAGGCTGTTTGCAACGCACTCTCATTGAAAATACCAAAAAGCAACTCAAACAGGTTTGAGACGAAATGACGGGATCGCTGTATTGCACACATCGATCACTGGGTCATAGGTAGGCCAAACAATTCGGTCTTACCTGATTTATATCCCCGTTGCTTCCATCTTCACTCCATCAAGGCCTATCCTTGTAAACTGTGGGTTGATATTCTACTCATCAAATCTATTTCAGTACATCCACATGTGTTGAATTTAAGGATATCCGTAAACTCGTTACGGATGTGTGTTTGGCAACTTGGTTCATACAAATGAATAGAAAAAAATCCGATCTTCACAATAACGGTAGAGTGGGACCAGAGTTTGTCTACATACCTGATGACGGCCCGGATTTACTTTTGATATTTTGCTGTCCTTTCTTGGAGCCGAAGCTGCCAGAACTTACTCCGGTCTGCCAAGATGACCTAGCTGTTTGTGAGTGCTATTTCTAAGAGTTTGGCAGAAAGGAATCATCCATGCTGGAATAAGAAATCCAGATACAGTTGACCTGATCTGAAGGACACAGACAGCCACGGAATGGAATTGTCCATTTGCAGTTTGCCGAACAGGTCCCTACCGACTGAGCTACTGAAGACACTTGCTCACCGTCAAGATCGTGCAGTTAAAATTCACCTGGTGTTCTTGTTTCATGAGCCGTCAGATCGCTTTCCAAATTCCGAAAAAAATATATCAACACAAGGTCCGGCCAACTATGAAAGTCCCACAAAGAACTCACCAATGACCTTTACATGTACCAACCGTTACATTCATACGTCTAGCTGTGAAACTCAGCTGCATTAGTGTCTTGGAGAGTGGCGACATCACTGTTCTAGTTACAGAGCCCTTGTAGAATACTTTGATGTATTCGGGAAATCATAAGCCAGAAATCGTGGATTCTTGAGATTTATCAATGAAATGCTGTACTACATGTATAAAATACATAATGAAAAGAGATATTAAGCGGGATCTCAGCAGTGGTAGAAGAAATGTGGTGAAATAACCCTGAAAGAACATCACGCCACCATGACTCAAGGCCCATTGCAAGCAGTATTTCCGGTCACATCAAGAGATGGTAGATTGTCTTACGACAGTTAAGCGCAATCCTCAGGTTTCTCCCAAAAAGCCAAACTGT
>SJOL01000802.1:588646-639786 GCA_004794785.1 Opisthorchis felineus | reverse complement strand
CAACCCACACTGACGGGTCAACATCCAGCTCGCCGCTTTTTGGTTTGCGGACATTGACACTGCACTGTGCCGGTCAGCGACAGACCCGCGTACGTGGTGACGCCACGAAGGTGGACAACTGAGGTTTGTTGTATAGCTTTGCACACCACTGCTTAGATCGTACCGTAGACTTTCCAACAAAAATTCTTCCTTTTGAAATGTGGGATCGGCATACATACGCGTGATTCAAAGATTCCTATCGTGGACCTGAACACTGCCGTCAAAATTATGGGAAGCCACTTTCAGACACAGAGCGGCAGAACTGAATGTGACTGCAATGCGCTCCCTCTCTAAGCGATGACTAACCACACTGCTATTCAGCCGCTCGCAACCAAACGTTTAAGTGTTCAGTCACTAGCTGGAAGTCGCGGGTTTGAAACCCGCTGGAGTTTCATGAGATGCACACTGCTGACGATTCCCAATAAGGATGAAACAGCTGTACAGTGCTTATTGGCTTTTCAGCATAGATTGCATTTAAGGACAGGACGAACAGACAGAATGAGCCACAGTGTCGCTCACAAGGGGTCACCGACGGATGGAAATGCTAATGATGCGTCCACAACAGCGCCTTCTCTAAGTAATAACTCATTGAGTGGCCTTTCGCAAAGAAGCTCACTTCGAACTGTATTCGTCGTGGTGAACCAAGTGGACCATGGTGCTTATTGAATATAAACAAGGATGGGCTTTATCCAGTTAAACACTGTCGAAAGTTTTTCGCACATATCGAACTCTCAGTTGCAACATCCTGACGCATTGCAACGTGCCCACGTGCAAGTCTACCGTTCGGGCTTATCAGTTCCCTTAGACCTCCATTTTTACAGTGATACCATCCTGGATCACGTAATTTACTAGTCCGACCATTGCATTAAACAACGAATTCAGCCAAGAGGAAACGCTCAATCGACTTTCGAAATGTTCGGTTATTCCTAGAACATCTCGATTCAGTGGCGCCACTGTTTTTTTTCGGTTACCCGATTTTCTACACTCATGCAGATTTATGGGGTGATTTATTTGTTAACCTAAACTGTCTCCTACCGTGAGATACGAGCTTGTAAAATTTCCTTCTGTTCTGTTCAAACAAATGCACATTCTAATGTTTTGCTGGACAAAAACTTTCACGTTTATCTAACAAACTGTGTGCGTCCGAAATACCAGGAAGAACCTGATATGAAGCAGACAAAATCGGTTCTGGCGCTTAGAAGCCCCAATTAGACCTAGAGCACACTTATTTCTCCCAGAAACTCATTTCTGACTAAAGTGAACAGCGTTTTCAGCTTCTGTATCATTGAATGAATGGGCGAATAGCTTTCGTTTTAGGGTATCATAATATTACCTTCGCTTTCTATTAGGAAGGTCAGATTCCCGAAAGCCCGAAATCTACTGAGACCCTCAACTCCACTAGATGCTGACCAGACAGACAACGCCCCCGCAATATGCAGCGCGTGACAGCCTTGTATCAAACCCAGACAGCGCGAGTCAGCGTTGATCAAGGTCAGACAACGCCCCCGCAATGTGCAGCGCGTGACAGCCTTTTACCGAAGCCAGACAGCGCGTGACAGCCATTTACCGAAGCCAGACAGCGCGAGACACTGTTAGACCAAGGTCAGACAGTGCCCCTCCAATAAAATAGCTTGAGGCCGTCGTATTTTCGCACTCACGGACTCGCACTCGCTTGTTCGGAATAAAGCTGTTGTGTTCCCTATCGGTGAGTCTTTTTCTGGCACTTTGTACTGGAGCGGGAACAGCAGTCAGATATGACACTTTACCAAATTGGTTTCAGGGTTAAATCACTTTCGTTTTTTGTCCTAATCAAATGCCATTTGGAAAGCGGGGAACGAAGGCCCCATCGAACAAAACAAGTTAGGAATTTTAGAAATATTTTTAATGTTCATTGCCAACAGCGTGAAAAAATGTCCGAATTTGATCAGATACTTAGAAAATCTAGGTGAACGGACCAGTGATAAATGTGACCATTGCAAGATATCCCCATCCAAACTCAATTTGTCGAAGCATCACCATTTCCAAGCATTCACAACTGTGCAGTGGGGACTTTTGCCCTGTAAGTGAAGCTAATCTACGCTGAAAAGTCTAGAGGTACTGTAAAACAGTTCCATCTTCTCCAAATGCGAGTTCATCGCACCGTTGATCAGCCGCTGGTAGTCGAACGGCCGAGTGTTTCAGCTACTAACCAGAAGGTTGCGGGTTCTTAATCCCCTTGAGTTTTGTGAGATTGAAACTATTCATGATACCCAATGGGAATGAAGCAGCGATACCGTTATTTTTGGCTTTCCAGCCTAGATTAGGTTCACCTACAGGACAAAAATTCCAGAATTTCACATTCCCAACCATTAAAAACCGTGCTCATTTCTCAATACTACTGATTTGCCGCGATGATTGCACGTTCATCCTCTATGCGCATCATCAAGAGAACGGGGTATAATCTGTGCAGTCTCGCAGTGATATTACACTTGCTAGGCTGTGTGCTTCCTGTAAGTAGCTCGGACATCAGTTGCAAAACCATTTACAGTCATTAAGGCTTTCAGGTGTTACACTACCGGGTGCGAACGGGATATTGTAACGGGTTTGATCACGCGCCATGTGGAAATTTGTCAACACCATTCCAGATCTGCAAGCAATAGCTGGTCTCCTTTTACCAAATTCATAAATAGTAAAAGTTATTCGATAGGTCTGTGAAATAAATTCGTACTGGCAAACACGGTCTAGTTGTCCTACTCTGCGACCCATTCAGAGGGTGCTGCGGTCTTTCGTGCGGAAACACCGTAAAACGACACCTCGTCACGACCACGTGGGCAAAAACTGTGGCGCAACATAAATTTTATACGTGTTTAGTGCATTACGTAAAGTGACTCAACGTGATAAACTCTCACATCTTATTTCCAGGAATGTTTCAGGACCGCAGATGCTGCGAGAGTTCCCGCGCAATATTCTTGGCTTATTATACTTAGAACTGAGGGTCCCATTCCCCAAAACAGTGCATGCGTGCGTTACAAACCACACCCAAGCCGTCTACATCATTCTCTATGAAGTTGAGCAACTTTCAGTCATCCGGAAGGGCTTATCCGCCCCACGCACCTCAAGGTCGCTGGGGCTGAAGGTTTGTCATCTCCGAACAGCACAGGTAAGCGCGAATCGCGTGTCAACGGTGTCTTCAAGAACTCCACCTTTTGGTTACGAGACTAATTCAAGCCCGTTCTTCATATTCCACAGAACTACATCACGTGAATTTCTGACCATGGATAACCAACACGACACACGAGCTTCTCATGTGGATAATCTAGAAAGCCTGTCATTTCGTAGGTTGTGAGATCCTCAGCACTTACGGATGCTTCCTAGCTGCAATTCTAACATAAGTAGATAACGTGTGAAAAAATACCCCCATCTCGCCACATTCGATCTCGACTTAAAGTTACATGTAGTCATCGTATTCTCGAATTCAAAGGTTGACATAATTACATAATCACATAATTGCGCAATTACTTCCATTACATTCTTCAGTTGATCCCAATGACGCAGCTTGTCAGATCATTCTGTTTCATTCACGTAACATCATTTGCGTTATCAAGCAAGAGAACTTTGTTCACAGGTCCTCCGAATGATGGTGCGAACCGGTTTCGTGGCTTAATTTAGTGGGTCCAAGGTTAAATATCCTAAGTAAAATGAGCGTTGAATTTCTTAGATGTCGTGTCGTCAGATTTCTTTTTCTTAGGTTCATGCGTAACCACCGACTTAGTACCGTTCAGATGCGTGGTGTCGGTTTACTGAATCCTCTTGGAGCATATCACTATGCACCTGTACACAAGGTGAGCCAGTACGACCTTCATGCCTGATAAAGCAAGTTGCTGCTGAGCCATTTGAGGTCCAGGCGCTGGGTGGATAGCAATTGGTGACAGGTTAGAAGAAAGTCTCTTAGTCGGGGTTGGAGAGATCGATGTGATGTACAGTACATTTCAATGAGAGTAATTTACAAATACGAAACGACTGGCGTGACGGGGTCGCAGAAGGTTTTTGATGAGTTATCTAGCTGAAGTAAACGGCCAAAATATGTCCAAATTAACGTAACAGGTAGACACACTTTTAGCTGAATTCCAAAGACGAGTAACCTACGTTATCCGTAGAATGTTAGATCGAACGTACCATCTGTGAGCTTGTCAGGTTCCTTGCAACGGACAACTACCCAGTTAAATTATCCGACAAAACCGAGCCACCTCTTTAATTGTGTAGTCTGTATTTCGATCCCCAGGCCTCCTTGACCTCAGTGAAGCTTTACGTATCAGTCGAGACCAAACGACCACACGGATGCAGAAATCTCCTATCCAATCGACTGCATTAATGCAAAACTGAGACCAATCTTGTTTGATCGGAACACTCCACTTCAACACTACGAAAAACTGGCCCATAATCTGCACTGCAGACTTTTTTCGCCGAAAAACCTTCGGACATCATGCTGCAGTGTGATTTTCCTCAAGCCTGGTACTAACTTCCTAATTCCCGACAAATCAATCACCAGGTTACCTGAACTGTATCAACCATTCTATATTTCTCGGGTACCATAACGTTGTTGGCCCGAAACCGTGTTCTACACCGGAAGATTTCAAATTCGGTACAGAATATTTCCGGTTTGAGGGGGCTTTTTAAGCACTTTTGTTCAGCCAATTTCAACAAATCGATGGACTTGCATAGTTGAATTGCGTGCGATTCGGTGGGATAGTTGAAAACAAAACGAAAACAGACTACCGAAATGAGTCACAATGAAACCAATAGAATTGCGTACCAGGCCGGTTGGCTTCGCAGACACGCGTCCAAATATGCAGGCTCTGACCTAGATCCTCGTAGTTTAGGGGGTGTCAGTCATTAGTCAGTGTGTGGTTGGCTGACTTGGTTGACTTCAGGTGCTAACATCTGAGCAATTAAAAATCTCCAAGGGACCAGACCAATTCTAATTGCGTCGTTCCGAGTTTCCACCGGATTGAGCATCTTACATCTTACATCGTGCATGTTTGGCTAGCCTGTAAAATGGATCGGTCGTTCAACGGCGGTTGGTTCAATGCAAGCCTGCACAGACAAACTACCAGTGTTTTTTGCTGGGCCGAGTGTGTGTTATTTTAATCAACGTGGAATAAAGTAAATTGAATTAAATGAATTGATTAAATTTTAATCAATTCTAGTTTGATCAAAATCAATAAAAAACGCAGAGCATTTTAATAGCCGCTTTACGGACTTGTCGAAATGTTTAGTTACGTGAGAAAATTAATCAATTAAAATCCAGTAGATATTCATCAAAAAGTTAAGTAGTGAGATAAAATTTAATCAGGGCAAAACGGAAATTATTTTTAGCATAAAGTTATCTATTAAGTATGGAGAGCTGTCGTGAGGGGGATGGGGATTCTGTCAAACGTCACGTATGCTCCAGCTTGAGAAAAGGTATAAAACCAGGGAAACATTCATATTTTCAGTCCGATTTTGCGTAATCGAATGCAAAAAATGTGGCTTATGATCACAGGCAACACATTTCAGGACGAATATCCAATCTCAAACACTTAGTTGATGTGTCTTATCATGCGGCAGCCACGAAAGGCTGCCTGTTTATTTTTCAGCTCATATATATTCGACGAAATTGTCTAGAGGTTTGGAAACACTCTTCACAAGCCAGACGGAAAGCCAATACAACTGTCCTCTGTTTCTCGGGATGTGCTCCACGGAGACAGCGAAAAATATGGATAAAAGCAAGATGTCGATTTGCGAGGATCATAAATTGACTAAACGTTTCCGACAGTCTACGCTGACTTCTCTGTGGCCGGTCGCGGCTGCCGTTTGAGATTATTGGAAAAAATCTCATTGTAGCATGGTCAGTCACAGAGTAAGAATGCAGTCTATTCTTATGGTTTGCCAACAAACAGACCAGGCCTAACGCAAATTCTACACACACACACACACCGTTCAACCCTAAACTGAAGTGATTTTGCCAAACTGCGGAACCTAATTTAACACATTCGCTAATAACTCCACTGAATTGTCGTACAAAAAAGTCCAACTTAGCGATTAAGGAAGTAATGATAAAAACTCTTAGGGTAGCATATATTGTCTGCATTATATATTATAGTACATTATTAGTATATATGACTATATAATATATTTCATGTTATATTACATTATGTTATGATATATTGTTATATTATTTTACATTATATTATATTACACTATACTACATTGCTATATTATATTATATTTATCAGGAAGGTCAGGTTCCTGAAAGCAACCACTGAATGCCGAAATCTACTGAAACCCTCAGCTCCACTAGATGCTAACGTCAGACAACGCCCACTCAATACGCAGCGCGTCACAGCCTCGTACCAAGGCCAGACAGCGTGCGTCAGCATTGGACCGACGTCAGACAACGCCCACTCAATACGCAGCGCGTCACAGCCTCGTACCAAGGCCAGACAGCGTGCGTCAGCATTGGACCAAGTTCATACAGTGTCCCTCCAACAATTAGCTTGAAGCCGTTGTACTTCTCGCACTAGCACGCACTCGCACTCGCTTGTTCGGAATAAAGTTGTTGTGTTCCCTTCTGTGAGTCTTTTTCCGGCACTAGGCACTGGAGCGGGGTCAGCAGCAGATATAACAATATTACATTATTATACTATTGTCATATGTCATTATATTATATTATATTGCATTGTATTATTATAATATTATTATAATATATCATTATATTATACTACATTATATTGGATTATTATAGTATTATTATATATTATAATATTAGATATGTTATGTTATATGATATGATATGACATTATTGTATATTGTTTATTATATTACATTATGTTGTATTGTGCCGTATTCCCAAAAAAAAACCTTTAACGCACGTTGACTCTTTAAGGAACGCAATGTAAACGAGTAGTCCTGCTTCTCTTTCCACCGAGGAAAACTATTTTTACCAAGTTCTTGAATGAATTTCAAACCTATTTTTCATCTCTATTCACACTTCAAGTGCCTGCACAGTAAAATAAATCAATTTTGTGTCGCTGTTTTGATCAAAAGTGTTAAATTGACAAATAAATGTGCACACCTTTTCTTTCCCAATTTATATTCATTTTAGACTTTTAGCACTCGATCTAAGTGTTGCAAGCAAAAATCGATAAAACCCTCGAAAACATTCTGCTTTATAAGCTCGTCCTTTGAAGCTGGATAAAGGTTGACGTAGCAAAAAACCATTTCAAAACTGCATCCTCTTTTTCAGCCTCACCTGCAGCGATTCTCGAAGTCCTTTGTTAAGATTTGTGGCCGTATTTTAACCAAATGTATACCTGAATAGAATGAAACGTTTCGGAATGTTTGTATCAATTGGAAGTCGGATGTTTCAGAGCAGACAAACCCCAGCGGCGGTGTCGTCAGTGACGTGCAAACCGAGCCTTGTAGAATCAAAACAAACGATGCGCTACATTTTCCTATTTTTGAATGCGATTGCACAATAAAACGAGCAGCCAGTTTTTTGTCCCTCCGTGGCTTGCTTTTATTGTGTTTCGTAAATTTGTTGTAAAGAAGGTTGGGGTTATAAGTTGGTGAGTTTGTCCTTTCGACCAAGTATCTTGTGGTGGCCATGCAGAGACGAACACTGTCAATTTACGCGTTCGAACGGCGCATTTTGGGAGAAAACGTAAGCAGTATAACTAACAGATTGGAAAGATCGCAGTAAGGTTTTTACAATGCGGTTTTAGGTGGTTACTGGGTTGTTGTAGAACTCGAGTCCACATTACACGCGATTGTACGGTTCTCCTGGCGCAATTCATCTAGTGAGTCCATTTCAATAGGTGGGAGCATTGAACTCGATGTTCGCTGTTATTAGCGGTGCATATTCCTGAACGGGTCGGGGTTTAAACTCCGCACCTCTGATATGCGAGTGAAGCGTGTTACCACTACTCCACTAGCGTACATCGGTGTCCTCATCGCTCTTGGCCACGCCGGGGTTTCTGCTCCGGATATCTGACATGTGAGGCGAGTGTGTGCTCACAAGAATAATTGTGTCAAGATGGGGGGAGTAGTGCTCAAACAGCTCATGCAGCCACCAGCAATCAACCGGAAGATTATCCAGCAGGCGTCCGCGGCGCTACCGGACTGAGAAGTCCTGACAGGCTAGTCAATCGATCGACAAAACCAGGACAGTTGCTGGGTGATCGAGCATTACTCAAACCTAGTGGTAACATGCGTGCTTAACACAGGCATCCGCAGTTTAAACCCAGGGACGGCCAAGGATATGCACTGCTGAGACGTTTTAATAAAAGCGAGTCCAGTGCTTACCCATTTCAATGTGGACTCACCAGAATATTTTCCACCGGAACGATGTTCAAACGAGAACGATGTGAACACGATTTCATGGTTTGTTAAAAATTGGAGATCCGGGTTCCGCTTCCGATGCCAAATGGTGCAACTCGCTTTTTTAAGGGAATGAGAATGCTTGCTAAAATCTCCAAGCCATCACAAATTCGCAGTGTTAAAGTCACACATAAAACGGTCCCACATTGTCGTTCTTTTTGGCAAAGTAGAAAGGCAAGATTATATATATATATATCGATCAATTCATCGACATTAACAAGTAGGACTGTGCGGTTACATGACGTTTTGACTCGCTTCTGGCTTCAGTAAGCACTATTGATGAAGGATTATTTGAATGTGATAGCTTTACCCCAAAATCCCGAAAAAACCTCCTGAGACGATGGGGTTAAGCAGCCAAACCACAGCAAATTATCTCGTTAACTCATCCCAGCAGACGTTTTCATAGAACCGGAGTAAGTGCTGTAAATCGTTGTCCAATATACAGGCTTTTTATAAACAAGAACGTTCGTTGCATCTGGTATACAAGAACGGCTAATACACACGGTTGTTTGGCCGCTTTTTTCAATCAGCTTGAAAAACTGTACCATTTCGTTCCCAACAAACCATCTCGAGTGTGGAAAGCCGATTAGTACTTTTCTGTGTGAGATGGGCTTTACATAATGTCGTGTACTCTTACTGATATCAAGGACATGTCCTTTTTCGTCCACCCTCTACTTGCAAACTGTTTGAACAGCAGTTCGGCAAGAATTGTTCAAAACAATGTTGTCCGGGCGCCATATCGTTAGTTACCATCTCATTTGCGTCACATTTTTCCCTTGCAACAGACAGTAATGGAAGCACTTTGGAAAATACTGTCGCCAGAAGTGACTTAGATGCTGATTCCGGACGTCTTCTACTCGTCAGTAATTAGGAACATCCCAGAGGAAAAGTCACGTTGTAATCGGTGACATACATTCGCTATAGGCAGAGTTCACAGCTGTTTTTCAATGTTTTCTGTGTGTAACTTATACATGACTATCTCTATATCTAAGGCCCTGCGAGTTTTCAAGATCTTGTTTGAACGCACCAGACTAGTATATTCAGATTTGCATTTTTGAAACATGAGTCAAACGAGTTCAAACTGCCGGTAGATAAATGTCAGGTTAAGAAATTAGGATATTATTAGGTTACTACCTAATTCACCCAAGAATCCACATATGTAACATGGAGGTGACTCTGTACCTATGATTTTTACGCAATGGAATTGAAATTTTTCACTGAATAGTAAAACTCCATTTGATCAAAATTAAGCTCTTGGCGATTCTTTGACAAATTTATTCCGTTGGATTTTTAGTTCTTGCCTGAACTTTGCACACAGACTTGCGTAGAGCTGATTGATTTTGCCTTACAGGACGATCGCCCTTATTCAGCCTTCCATGTTGCGGTTGTTGACATTTGGCATAGTATACTGGTAACATTTTACATACGTTTATATAGCAGCATATGCGAGTAGGATTCTCCATAAAAAAGAACACACCATAAATCATTTTGTACCCGCCAAATGGCGCGGCCGAGTTTCAACTGGTATTCAAGTGACAGTAACTTACCCTTGGGTCAATGATTTTCGTCTGCAAAGTAAAATTTTGATTTTTGCGGATGATAGACGAGCTTTTTTTTAGGTTTATCTTTTAACCACTAGGCTCAAAACCATACATCTATTGTGTCGTCCATTAGCAACTGTTTCCTTTTACGGATCATTCTGTCTGCCGACGGACTTCCCTCACCTACGCGTGTACAATAAACCTTTGAAAACAAGCATATTATCTAATGTTGGCTGGTAAGAATGCCTCAATTCAAGACCTTTATTTCTCAAAATTTATAAGCAATAATTTGATAAAACACGAGTGTACTAAATTGGGGCAATCAAAGAGTTACAGTAACTACACTTTTTGTCTAGTTTTATTACGAGAATTTAGCGTCATTCCTAATGCACCCGCATGATTTTTAGTTCATTTGCATTTCCATCATTCGTCATGTTTGAGGTCAGTGTGTGAAGGAAACCAACGATAAATTAATTTCATCAATGAAGACCTATTAACCAGAGCCTTCTTCCCAAGAGCCCCATCCTATGAGGGAACGACGGACTACATTCTAAGTACAGTGGTCACTTGGGCCGTAATTCGTAAGTAGTGGATGACAGGGAACACTGTTCTTGAATTCTAAGAGGCTTGCCTCTTTCTTAAGCAGGGTCTGGGTCGTAAGGGATACTGCGAGTCAGTTTCTGAAAAGATGACTCTATCAGCTCAGTTAAGAGTACAACGAACAGGATAGGGTCTGACAAGTTTCCTGAGAAACAAGGAACAGACTGCCTCTGCTGAATACAGTTTGAACGTACCTACCTTGTTAGACACTGCAGTGAAAAATGCGATGAGATGTGCTAGACACGAACTGATCAAATGGTCATGCCTAAACTGTCCAATTTTGGGACATTAGAATCCACAGTTTAGTAAAAAAGAATTTCAAATTAAACTGCAGAGAAAGGTGAAAACCTAAAACCTGTGGGAAATGATCGAGACAAGGCCCCCATACCTCATCTGGTCGAGATGAACGAGTTTGGCATGCACACGTCAGTTGCCCAAGATGGACCTCTACGTGACTGTCAGCAGTTACCATTTGTGTTAACCCCAGTGAAAGGACGAACACCCTTCGCTGTGGAGTTGTTTACTTGCAAACACAAACCAAGCAGTCACAAGCCAGAAGACACGAAAGTAAATAGCTTCGCTGCACAGAGTACTTGAAACGTGAACATTCTCAAGCGTTCTCTTGGACTTTCCTGGACATTCTTTGAATATTAAAGAATATGATACCTTTTCTCTCAGAGCAAGTACTCTCTACAGCACGCCTAGTTAAACAATTATCCAAGATGCCCTCCTAACATAATCGGATAATCCTGTTTGATCGGCCAAAGGAAAACTGGCCACAAATCGTATTCAGGGACTCCATACTTGGTAGTAGTTTTGGGGTATCAGCAACGAATTTAGCACAGATGTGGTCAACTGTTTTGGGCCTTGTGTATGGTATATTGATCGTGGATCTTCTGAAACCGAATTACTCTGCAGAATAAAGACATGCGAGCAGCCGATTGGAACAGGACTTTTGATGATAGCCGCTGCCCACCTATGGGCCACTCATTTCCTTGAGAAAGCGCAGGGTACGTCGCTGTACGTGAGGCTGTAGCCTCGTGTGGTTTTATTGGTACCACGAACTTCCTCGGTGCTAGTCCGCACCTGGGGAATAATGAAGCAGAACCACCATTGTGGTCGTTAGACTCCACAATTGAATTCATTCGTCAGGCCGGCCGCAACTGCTCTGTGTATACGCCGTTTTCGCCTCAACTTATGGTTTTCAGTAGCATAAGGACATTTGATGAACTGCCAATGACAACATGTCCTGTCAATCTGATACAAGAAATTCTGCACGACATGCAAGCTCTAGGACAGGGTGACCTTCCTACCCAAGTAGCAAAATGCACCTTTATACAACTCAAGAGGACTTTTTAGGATCGAAACGATGTCAGTTTGCACACAAAATTTTGCATATTCATGGTGACAATCCGCTCATTCGTTATCTGCGGTTGCGAAACTTGACCACTTCTTACGAGATGTCCACAAAAACTGGATGAATGAACATTGGTGTTTATGTCGCATCTCAAAGCCTCAATGGCTCGGTCGAACATCCAGCTTGGTGGTTGGAGAGGACTGATTTATCATCTCACGCTTCAGGAAATGACTGCAGTGGTAGCTCATTTAATCGTCCGCAAATTTGAAAGCGAGCTTTAATAACTTGCAGTGGCTCCATTGCTAAGCTCATATTGACGCTGGCGTCTTAGAGGGCAGATCAGAACCTGCATCGGCACTGTCAAGTCACATTTGTGAGCCTAACGTTTTGTCGCCCCTCATGAGTAACGAGATGTCCATAACGACAACATATTCTGTCACAAGAGCTGTTAGTCGTGAAATAAAGCAATGAGATCTACGTCGGTTATGTGGCGAAGTCATCTAATCTTAAGTCTGTCCCCCTCTGCGAGAACCCACATTCACGAGCTGCTGAGGAGTAGAATCGTATGGACTTAAGCAAAGCGTCAAAAGGCTACTCTGCGTCTTCTACGAACTATCCAAATTGTAAATATAGCCCAACATTAAAGTATGTCGTTTATCGAGGTTTTTACGAGTTGCACTTCCCGGTGACAATCGAAGGAGTTTCACCGATGATCAAAATATTTTCTAACAATTATCTGAGCATTTTCCTTTCCCTATTTTTCTCTTCTCGTCTGCTGTCTCCTCGTCGTGATGTGGTGAAGTACGTGATAGGGATTCGATCAAAATGTCTTCCGTCTTGTTAGTTTCTAGAGGTAGGATTTTGTGATACGATTCGAGAATAAAAACCGGTTAGGGTGTAGAAGGTCGCCTGAATCCCGGATGAATCTCTGGTTTGTAATGTTCTTACTCAACTGAATGTTCTTCACCAGGCGGCTTCATGTTTCAGTTGGTACGATACGCCAGTATCGTTGCGTAGACTTTGCACACTACTCATAAGGTTGCTGAAAACTCTTCAGATCTTGTCCCCTGGTGACCTTGTCGCTTGCTCGGTAATGTGTACTGGATGACATTATTGCTCAAACTACTCTGGATTTTGAAGAATGTTTTCGGGAATGTGAGAAAGCCGATACCAGTGGGTATCCAGGTTTGAATGCGCTCAATTCGTTTTTATTAGGCTAATCAGAACCGTCTTCCAAATAAATTTTTCGGACATTGCAAAACTGATCGGTTCGCACACAAACACGTCTAGTCTTTAGTTTAATGGAAACTATTCATCTCATGGTAAGGTAAATTCCACACCGAAAGTATTTGCTCACTGCACGTGTTCTATCAAACCAGTCTCTCCATTCACGCTGGCCCACCCACAGTGAACATGAAGGATCGAGCGACCGACACCGTGTCAGAATAAGACACTATTATTGCTAATATCTGAAGAACCCAAGCTCTAACGGTTCTTTTGCAGCAGTGTCCACGAAAGAATGCTTGGACCACAGGATCCGAAAATGCGCAAGTTTCTTTAGCACTTAAGCTCGTCAATTGACGTCATTCATTGCCAAATGGATTTATACATTGGGCTGACATAAGCTTGTATTTTGGTGAAGGAAATGCCTGGAAGCAGGTTTAAAGCCTTATTCCTGTTTACAGCCATTCAAAGGACGCTGCTTGAAAAGTGTCAAACCGGATGCGTGTGCCCGCCAATAGGACACTTTCTCAGAAGGAAGGGGGTTCTGTGAAATCCATTATCATGACAATACAACTGTGACCGCAGCCAGATAGATAGGTAGATGGATAGATAGATAGATAGATAGATAGATAGATAGATAGATAGATAGATAGATAGATAGATAGATAGATAGATAGATAGATAGATAGACAGATGGATACTGAATGTTGGTTTCAGTCGAATTCCTTTTTTTGAGCAATATTTTTTGTTTTACTGTCCTATTTAGATAACTAGTTGCGAATTCCCGGCTTCAGACGAATTTCGGGTAACTATAAGTACAAGGGAACGCCAGCAGAGATGGTAATTCACTGTGAACTAAAGATAGCCTGGACAAAGGATACAATCATCCCACAGCTCACTAAGCATTTCAGACTTTAAAAAGTCCCGTCCATTGCCAGAGGAAACAACAAGCGGGTAAATTATGAAGATGCGCGCAATAAAGGCCTCTCACGTTTTCTATGTTTTTGCTCTGTTACGGTGTAATAAATATTGTGCAATAAACGTGGTTAACTGACAAGGGTACATGAGATACTGTTGACAGGCCGGCCGTTTCTCTCCGTATTACCATAACGAACCAAATAAAAGAAAGCCAATATTTCAAATTCCATGGGGTTTGAGCGGCTTTAAATTTTTCGGCATTAGTGTGCCATAGTTAAGCGGTTGTCATAACAATGAAATATGTCGCTGGAGCTCTACACTTTTGAAAAAAATAGGTACTGTGTAAATGGCCACGGCAAAGCGGTTTTGTTCTGTGGGTGGTCTGGTGCATAGGGCCATTTGACGTTTATTTAGCAATGCTGCAATGGAAACGATTGCAGTAACACATGATTTTTCACACAAACATTATGTGCAGAGACTGTCACATCTCTTTTATCACGGTGCAAGAAGATACAGCACGAAAAACTTCAGCGCGAAGCAAGAACTGTTGCACTCGTCAACGGAATCTGGTCGTTTGGTTCAAGGTCATCTGGCATCGATTATCTTCGCGGTTCACCAGGAACATACTTGCCCCAGGTGTGCCGATCAAAATATAGGTTATATATATAAAGCTGTTATGGAGATTGAGGACATCAGTGAGCACTACTGCCGGTTCTTTTTTGTGTAAATCATCTTGTCAAAGGGCTACCCATAAAAGATTCGGTTAAGAGTCTACAAGCTTTTAGATAGTTTTCCATTCTCCTCTTTTAAAAGCCCCAACCCTTGATGAAATCACGACTTGCATTGAAGGAGGACACTGGTACAACCATATTGGAATAGGGACATCCTGGCTACTGAGTCATCTTTACCAGGACGAAATAGGCTCGCACTACGAGCGAATTCCAGAACTCAAAGAAACGGCATGGTAATTGTAGAGCATTGGAAATCGTCAACAGACAAACTTGAGTAACGATATGTTTGCTACCGAACTAAACTTCACGTGTTAAGTTTTAACTTTCTACTTTAAGGAAATGTGGGTGAGTATTCAAGTCACAGAAATCTGTTCTTTCTAATCCATTTAGAAGGATGTCAGGCAGTCCCCGAGTTTCCGTCAACCGTATGTTCAACTTGAACCCAAATTTCACGAAATTAGAGAACTATACTCACTTGCACACATAACGATGACGGAAAATCGGGGACTGTGCCTACCTGATGAGCCCCAAGCAGGACTGTCGAAGAATTTTCAAGAACCTTATGAGTAGTGTATTACGTCCATACATGTATCGCGATATCACGAATATCGTACCAAATGAAACATGAGGTGGACTGGTGCAGCACATTCAGTTGCTTGAAGACATCATAAGCGAGAGATTCAGCTGAGTTCCTGGTGAGTCTCCCGTCAAAACCAACTTGGTATGCAAATGAGTGTATTTTGCTTCGGTGGTTAAAAATGAATTATAGACGAGTGTCTTGTGAAACAAAGTTTATCAAAACTTTAGCTACAGACACTCATGGATCGGCGCTGTTGATCAGCACCTACTGCAAATCGGAATCCCCTATCCACCAAGTGGGTCCAAAAGTTTTTTTGCAACCTTCATTCACTGCACAGTTTAGACCAATTTGTTCACTAGAAAATAAGAGATGACTTTCAGCAGCTCAATTACCCGTAGCACGAAGAATTGACAGTTGGTCAGCCGGTCGAATGTTGCGCGTAGGGTAGCTTGTTGCCGATGTCAACCGTCTGTGCTCCATCCATTGTCAAACAGACGGGTTACCGATGGGAAGGCCTATCGTACCATCGTGTTCTTCTAAAGCTATCCACCAGCTCCTCGGTCACAGATGTCGGCCTGATTAATCGCCTTCCTTTCAAACAAAGTGAACGAATGTCTTCTGCCAAAACTCATTTGTTGCCGACCATTGTAGATCGGCCGATCAGGTTTTACATCAACAATCATAAGATGCTGGGGATTTCGACAGGAGACTAGGTGGACCACTTCCAAGAGAAAGCATATCTAAAAGACTAATGCAATGTTTTCACCTGGAATGTCCAGTCCAGTTTGCGTCGCTCAGCTGTCAAAACCTAACTAAACCTGCTTTTGTGTTGTCCTTCATTTGTTGTCGTTTCTTTATTTTTTTTGCTTACGTCTGAGACAAAAACCTGGTCTTTAACCACTTCCCTGCTGGAGAGATATCTCGAACATTTTTATGCAACTTTCGGGATCGACCGAAAAAGATCCTCAGATTAGCCTTCATATAAACCTTCCCGAATGATTGATTAGTTTTCTGTTTTACCCGGCGGCACAGTGGACAGCCTCTGTGAACGTGCTATGACATGAACGTGGTGAACCGTGAGATATCAACCATCCAACTGAACTCAAACGAGTTCTTGAAAAAAGCTGGGTCACCAATGTGACAGTGACGTACGTCAATTTTTCTCCAGATATCCTCTTTCAGTAATGAGGTTTCCAGACAGACGGAGCTGTAAATGTATATCAGACTGAATTATGGACGAATCAGGACAAAGGGACACTTCATCGGCAGATCGACCGTCTGAAGAACCCAAAAATCATTTTTCTCCATGGTTCTGAAGGATAAGTTTATTCGAGCCGAGATTGAACAAAAACCTTTCCAGCAAAATTACCGTTCTGGTGAGAGTGTCTCCCCCTCCCCCAAAAAAGTTACATTGGGTGAAAGTACTGTAGTCCTTCCCAAGGTAACCAACTTGTGAATGTGCAAAGACCTGAGGAAACTGAATTTCCTTGAAACATCTCACCGTTTCTCTGTGTCCAGTGGAGTAAGACTATAGAACACTTGGATGAATATTCAGTGTGCAAAAGCTGCCATGGTTAAATGAATTTCTACGACTTAAATTTCTAGCACCTGTCACGTCAGAAGTTGCAGCAGATCTTCTGCGATTCAACGCTCAAAACGCAGGAGAAAAGGTTATCCCGGTCTTGTTGGAATACAGAATATGATAGATTATTAGAGGTAGATCAGGGTGGGTAAAAAAGCGAACATTTTCCCCCTTTGCAAATCTGTTTGGCCTTGACCAGTGAATAAGGCCCGCTTCAGAAACCTTGCTTATATTCAACGGAATTTGTGCCACAAAGTCGCGCAGCTGTCCTCTCATTATTTTATCAGCGACATTGGAGAAGCAGTTTCTGCTTTCTATACACTTTCTTGTTGAACTCTACGCGTTCCGTTTTGCTCCAATACCCTGTCCGGTCTATCGTTGTGGTATTTTGATACATGTGCGTTAGGCTACGCAACTGATGTATTCTTCTGTCCCATCGCAAAGGATGTAACATGCCGGAAGCTGACTCGTTGCCGACGAAGACTCGACCATATGTCCCCTTTCCCAACTGTTTCTATATAGATACCGCTCTGTTACGCCTACTAATTGAGAACAGTCCTACGATCTTCCTAGCATCCCTCATCTCCATGCACGGAACACATGTACAAAAGCTCGAAAGTATTTTCATTAATTATGCTTATATACAGAAACTACTCTCAATCAAAGTCTTCCCACAGCCCTTCTCTGTCGGACTGTCCGACACACTGCCACCTGACTCGCGTCTCTACACTACAAACTTATCGTAGCCTAAGGCTGTTCTACCAACTTGGCTTGCTTTATCCAACTAACCGACCCCGCCGTTTCTCATCTACCCTCTTCAAGTGCCGCGTGTTGTAGAATGCCTAACCGGTGAACTACAGAGGCTATCTTCATTTGCATTCCCAAAGGACAAACTATACTAGATGTTTGTCTACGGAATGAAATCGATGCCAGACAGGGGAGCTCTGAAGGTTGTTGCTGCAACCTAATCAGTTACTGAGTAGATTTGTTTGTTCCATCCGCATCTAATCGGTCCAAAATCAATTAACTTTCATCTTGGCCGGTCCTCCATATACAATTTCAGATTTGAGTCTGGTGCCATGAACGATATTTCAGTATGTAATTCATCAGTTGAGCTGTTCAGCTTTCAGCAATGACTTGGTTTGGCGGTTTGTGCAGTTGTGTTCAAGGTCATCAGAAACTTGGTCTTGCAGACACTACGTATAGTCGTACTGAGTTTCCCAGAGGCTTCAAGGTTTATTGAATTAATCATTAAATATAGTCAGCTTGTGCACGATTCAAGCTTATGGGAACCCCATGTGGTTTAACGTGGATCTCCCTGGTCTCCATTGCCGGTACACCGTTTTGGCTTTTCGTCTGTCTCAGCCCAGCTAGACATTTATATCAGGTAGGCTGTTCTACGTGGCAGGTTATGTGGATCAGGCTGGTTGTAGCCAAGAAAGAAATCTTCATGTTCCCCTTCTGGAATGACCTTAAGCAATTGAGCTCAACCAGAATGGCTTAGATGGCAATGATTCACATAAGTTCATGCTTGCCCTCACCGGAGTAAGCCACTCAATCTGGGCATCTGGCGACTTCTAGTGTGAGCACTTGATATGGTCTATCATACTTCTAATGAGAACAGGACAAATGGTTCTAAATCAAGTTAGCTTACGTACACCAGGAAATAGGATGAAAACTTCCATCAAACTGTCAGGACGCATGTGACAAATGGCTGTCTGTCAGCATCCGACTATGACCACCGTCCACCGAGTTGTTCGGGTAGATGCCGAGGCACTGGGCGTTTCGCTAGCTCGTGGAGATCGGCGACAGCTAGGACGCTATCCTCAGCTGAAACAGTCATATATGCTATTTGGTAGGCACACACCGCTGTCCTTTTTTTTGAAGAAGGGAGCTAATAGAAAAAATGCACACAAGTTTTTTGGACTCATCCATTCCTGACTGATGGTAGCTGAAGCCATGTTGGCACCAAATATAAAAAATGCTGAGGACATCTACAGTCATTTGCATGGGCTCCCGAGGCCAGGTATTCTCACCCTCTCATTGCACTCTTTGGGGGAAGAGTGGCAGAACAGTTCATACTAATCCCTTCCCCTTGCAGACATACAAAAATCAGTCACATTTCTCCCGGGGAACCGCCATACATGGGCATGCGGAAAATTTCAACGCTGCTGGAAGTTAATGATGGGATCGACTGCCCCGCTAGGTGCACCGCGTCGGTTGCTCTTAGAGAAACACTGTTGGCTTACCAAAGAGGTCTTAGTGAAGCTGACTCAGAATATGTACTCTGTTGGACAGGAGAAAGGTGGAATCACGACGTTAATTTTTCCATGTCCGAACACATAAGCAGCTACTCAACACAAGACTCCTGTTTCACCGCGGCTAACTTTGATAAAAAGCACACAAAATGTCTTTCTGGCATGTTTCAATGGATATAAGTTATGTTATCGGGTCTGTGAGTACAGCGGTGACCGACTTATAAGGCTTTGTACTATACACACGTTCGTCAGTATCCAAACGAGATTTTGCCTCAGGGCAGAGGTGATATGGCTGAGTGCTTAGAGGCCGAATTTACTGACCAAAATGCCCGTCATTCGAACCCGACCTCTGACTCTCGAGTTCTCCTGTCTAGACTTGGGCAACCTGGCAGTATCCCAAGAACCACAGCCCTTGTGGTTCCTTCTGGTGGCGTGGCAGTTAGGCACCGAAAGGGTGCTACAGCTGAACGACTTCTTTTTGCCCCAAGGTGAGGTGGCATCCGTTCCAGGATCGGTCTTCCAAATCGAACAACGTAGATGGACACCTGCACACACTGGGATTTGAGTTGAGTTGCATGTGTTACCAACTCAACCGCCTGCACCGGATGGAAATACGAGGGAACAAGTTTGGAGGGTGAACAGGTGGAGAAGTTCAAAATCTGGTCTGTGGAATGAACACCACCCACTGTAGGCTTAGTAATCCAGAACATTCGGATTGTTGGTTTCGGTCTTTTACAGGTGGACACATGGAACACACTCATATAGATACATAAAGTCGTAGTGCACAACTACACAACCAAACCAGAGTCTGCCCGTAGGCTTACACTAACGGCCATTTAGCCGAGAACGATGAACTCAACTGAACAGCTCATACTGATATTATATGCCAAAGGTCGCGTGGTCCCCGCAACAAACATGGAACGAATAATGTTGTAATTAGCTATGATTTGACTTGATTCCGTCCACTTGTTGGTGCTCACTGAAAGTCAGTTTTAACATCAGCACGGGGTTTACACACCAACCGGCTAAGTTTGTTAAAGCATCTTCGTGTATTGTGGTCCGTGAAGGACAGTTTAGCTTGAAAAACGGCATTTCTCTTCGGAAATGGTCACAATTCCACCTAAATTTCGGTTTGCAATTGAACATGACTTGGCAGCATGTTTAGTTCGGACCAAGGGCATGCTGATGACGGTAGCTGCCTTTTATTGCTGGTCACCAGTTGTTCCTCTGTCTTTAGCGCAGTTGATACTCTTGTGATAATTGGCCTCTACCTGCTGTTGGACCGTCGCAGAGGCCAGCCTGTCAAGTAGTCGTCAGATACCGAAGCATTACTCAAACGTCGACCATTCTTGAATAAGTAAGGAGATTCAAGTCTCGTGCAAATCGAAATCTATCATACGGTGCCTTGAAGGTGACCTATTCAGCAGTTTTAACTGGGGACCGATAACGATTGCTAAACGTAAAGCTGAAAACCTGGCACTGATGTCTTCGTGCATACACATAGCCACCACTGTTTCTCGGAGCGGTCGCTGTTACTTATTGATACATGGGGAAAGCTGTCGCGTCGGGAAGCTGTTCTAACTAATCCGCAAATTAGGACCGAAGACATCGTCTGTTGGTGATCATACCTAGGACAATATTGGAAGTCTAATGTAAAAATAGAAGTCGGCTAGAATGTGTTCAACTGCAGTAGGATTACTTGTCGGACATTATAGTAATATCTTTTATTCGACCATTTCAGCTCAATACATGGTCTGTCAGTTAATGAATTGCCCACATGCCTTTCTGTTTTGGCCTACCATTGAGCTGTGCAGCTAGGTAAACTACCTCGCCTCACCTGTGGGGAGACAAACGCGGGTCACACAGTTGGGCGAATTAGTAGTCTTCATACCTCTATTCAAAACGACACAAAAAGCGAACATTCCAACCAAAGAGTTGTCAGCCTACACCCCGCAAGCAAGACGCAAACTCGGCAGAATTGAAAAAGATTTCGTCCCAGTAGAGGTACATCGGTTACATCTAATGTTACCGTAAGAGTTTGTGCGCCGCCATACTTATCGCCGGCCGCGGTTTTTCCAGGATTCAAGGAAGCCTCTGACTCTGTAGATTACACACTTTCGTCTATATGTACTTGGCCAAAATGAATGACTTTGAAGTTTATAACCATATATCGTGTTGTCTATTCGAACACGCCTGGGTTTTTGGGAGTATAAAACGAACTATGTAGACATTTTAGGACACGTCCATCCTCCCTCTCTCCTTTCGTTTCCCCGACGACATCATCATGGAATGCACACTTCAAGGGATCCAGGTTTTTGGTATTGTGATAAAATCTGCAGAAAGACAGCGTTACATGACGACCATTATTTCTCTCAGTCTAAACAGACTTTCTAGCGTGATATCTGGTTTTGGTATGCGTTTTCCACCTTCGAACTGCAAGGGCTGTTGAGTGCCCATGTTTCGCTGTGAAACTTTGTGTGAAGAAACTCAGATCTGTCGACCGGTTCATTTTTCCGGGAAGCTGAATAAGCCAGGACGGTACCGTGATAGAAGAAGACAACGCGCGTCAGCAATGTTTACCTTCTTGCGTCATTTATGGCGTGAGAGGTGAGTCTAGCTGAAGCTAGATAATCGTGAGTACGCTGTGACTGTGAGAGAGGTACAACGATATGGTCTAGTGCATTTCCAACAAACCAGCAGTTAGCCGGTTGCTTTGGAGTCTTCAATGAAGCGGCGCCAAGCGAATACCTGGTGATGAAGCAGAATCACAGAAATTACTGTACATTTCCAACTACGGTTCACCAAAAGAAGCACCGTTTTCAACTCCGATATCGTGTTGGAAAAGTGCTCACGGGGGACAAGCCGTGAACTGGTAACACAAAATGGGATCGGCTGCTGTCAAACTGAGCGGTGTAGGATCTGCCCCATCCTTGCCCTAGTCCGCGTGGTTCTCCTTGTCATACAGGAAATGATTCAAGTGAAGAAGGCGCCGTTACTTCCCAGTCTGACTGTCGGTCTAGCCTTTGTTGTTTTCCGGTGGGCTCATGTCGAATGAGGTTCGAAAAGTGAGCCGATTGCGTCCTACTTTGACGTCATGCTCCAATGTGCTTATCTCGTTGCTTGAGCGTTTTTCCTTCTACTCTTTACGAGGCATTCTTTTTCATAGTTGTAAGCAAGTGAACCATCAATGTGTACTTCCGGTGAATTGCTGTTTTCGTCAGTTATTACGATGACAGCAGTTGGGCCAATCTCTAGAAGGGTCGTGTTCGTAGTTGTCGAAGAAACATGTCGGTCCGGTTAACTTTACTTCGAACGATCATTCAACAAGATCCATTCGACATTTTTGTGGAAGAGATATTTTCTCTCGTCGGATTTTTTTTTAATTGTACCATGTTTTATTAGCCTCATTTAGACATGATCGATTCTATTTTGGTTGCTGCATAAAATTCACGATCGAATGAACCAACGGACCTCTGCAAGTAGCGTAGGATTGCCGTCACAATCGGTCCCTTATTTTTACCGAAAAAACGTCAGTTTTGCCAATTACCGATTACCGCACGAAATACCAACTTCCGTGGTAATCAAATGTAGTTTTGAAACAGTGCAACAAAGACGAAAAATTTGAACAAAGCAGTGAGAAAAAGGTTGCGGGATGGATTCAGTTCGTGCACTCCCTTCCGCCATAACACATGTAAAACAGCATAAAATATATAATATAATATAGCTTACAACAAGTTTACAATTCTAAAACAAATTGACTGATCAATAAAACCAAGACAGCCTCACAGTGATCCTTGGGTCTTTCTCAGCGCAGAGGACATGTCTTAAAACCGTATAAATGTTGTAAGCTGCATTATATTATACATCTTGAGCTGTTTTATACGTTTTGTGACGGAAGAGAGCGTAGCAAAGTGAATTCATCTTGCAACCCTGTATTTCTCGTTACTTTGTTCAAACTGATCAGGGGATCACAATGTTTCAAACACAGGAAAGCTCGTTTCTTTACCCTCATCTCTCCGGCTGCAATTATACGTGTAACTGCATTTCACTTACCCCATTTGTAGGTGGTCCCGTTTGGAGACACCTGTGTCCATCGTAATGAAACTTAGACTACTGAAGTACTACTTTCCGGTAATTATCTACCGGACTTTTTTCAAACAAACCCCGGAATTATAGTAGTATGTAACGCGGAAGTGAAGCATCTTTAGGACAGAGAAGTCTGAATATGACGTCTAGAAACATGTGACCAACAAGTGACACTGGGTCCATTTGGGAGGACAAACGACACGACAAGGGTCCCTGTAGGAATTGCGTCGGTATGATATAGTCACCACATCGGTGAAACTCGCATGCTAGTTAGGAAAAGACCGTTTTGCAGAAGAACATCATGCAACACAGATAAGCACGACTAAGCGGAGTATAATTTCGGGAACTCCTGAAGCAAAAAAGTCAGCCGCTTGACGTGGATTCTGTGATCGAGGGATAAGTATTGCACTCTCCTGTCTGAGTGTTGATCAGTTACCCCGAGAGCTCACAGTTGAGAGTTCGAACTACCAGCTGGGAGGTCGCAAACTGCGCACTGTTCATGAATCCCAGTAGGAATGAATGAGTTGTACAGTGCTTCTTGGCTTTTCAGTATAGACAGGATTCACTTACAAGACAATAGACTAGATAAGTATATGGCCATTGTGTTGAATGCATAAGTTTAGAGGTTGGCCGGTTTCTGTCTTTCGCACGAGTTTAGTGGCCGAGGGCGCAGAGAGTGTTAGACAGAAAACAAACTGATTCATTAAAACAGCTGATCTCAGTAACACAGCCACTCAAAAAAATGTGCGTACTCATTTTTTTTTTCGGGAAAGTTTGGTAACAATCGGTAGATTTATTGCTGGGCAACGTTTCGCTTTTGACACAAAAGCTTCGTCAGACCAAGTGACTAGGTTACGAGGTTGGTCGAGATTCAAGGAAGGAGAACCAATCAGCTAAGTCAAGCTAAATCTGTGTTAGGTGTCGGCCAAGGGATTTTGTGTTAGGGTGTCACCAAGTGGATTCGGGTCCAGCTTAGGGTCTAGTTCTTCCGGTTCACGTGAAAACCCTTCTTGAACGTCGTTTGCACTTTCTGTCCGTCTGTGTGGATGAGCTAGTGCTACGATAGTTGTGTAAGGAAGAGGGATTCTGTGAACTTGGGTCGAGTTGGAATTTCCATCAACCTGTCTTTGCTAATGATTCTATGTGAATTGACAACCGCAAACAGTCACGTGTCAACTCGGCTTATCTAAGACCGCTTTCCATACACTCGCCAGTTCCACACTTTCGATTCTGTTCATGCTGTGATGCTTGGTGATTTCCACCGCTTCGGCTATCAGCCGCTGTGGTGCGAATCGCAGTCCCCGTCTTAAAACTTCCACATTCTCCAGATCCATTCCATGTCCCGTGTCTAAGGCATTTACCGCCTTCGCTGAGTCTTTGGGCAGCGTTTGGTAGTCTTCCGTATTCCTTGGGGGTTTGTTTATCTTCCTTGTATGCTCACCAATTCTGGTGTGCAATTCCCTGGCAGTTTGTCCTATGTAAACCTTAGTGCAATCGCTGCGGTTAATTTTATACGCACAGTCCCTAGTCTTCTCAAAAGGGAGGGGATCTTTCAATTGCGCCAAAACTGAGCGTAGCGTTTTTTCCTTCTGGAAAGCTACTCGAATTTTGGTTAAGTTCAGCATTCTTCGAATAACCTCCGATGTTCCTGCTTTATATGAAATGACTGCTGTGCCAATCCATTCCTTACTGTGTCTAGATACCGGAGCCAATATCTTTCTTAGTTGACGCCTAATCAAACTCACTGGGTATCCTATTTCTTGAAGTTTGTTGGAAATCTCGATTTGAGCTGCCGTTCGGTCGACCTCTTCTGTGCACAGCGCTCTGACTCGACTAAACATCGATGAGACAATACTGGAGTACACGGACTTTGGGTGTGCTGTCGAGTAGTTTGAGAAGGTTCCTGTGTTTGTGGGTTTCTGGTAGAGAGTAGTTTTTAATTTCACACCACTCTTTTGTGTTATACAGTGCAGGAAGGGTGATATGCCCGCGGTGGACTCTATCTCCATGCTAAGCTTGATGTGAGGATTCAAAAACCATTGAGATATTCGTGGAAGCTGTTCACGTTATCACGTGTGAAATTATCCTTCCACTTGGTGAGGCATGATGAAATTCCCCTGAGGGCTTATTGATTTCTCTCACTTGTAACTAGTGGATGGGAAACAGAGCGCTATCATGATTGCTGTTCGGTGTATTTATTAGATGGATGAGCTCTCTCACCATGTGATTATGATCGCGTGCACCATACCTGAGTTTAGCGTGTGAATATGGTTCGAAATAATTTTTCGGTTGTTCTCTCTTCAGTGGTGTTCACCGAGGGAATAATGGACAGTCTGTTTTTATCTATCAGTCCATGAGCAGAGCACTCTCCCTCTGTGTAAAATTGTTCACGCTCTTCCACATAACTGAGGTGACCACATTTGCAGCTGTTAACGGTAGTGGACAAGACAAAAACGAATCAAATTTTGTAGGCATAGAAACACACAAGAAATAAAACCAATGACGATATTTTGATGATGGAACCTGTATTTAATGATATGACTTCCATTGTTTGAAAAAGCGTCATCTAAAACATGAAATAAATGTTCAACACGGATGTTTCGCTACTCTTCAATTGTAGAAGTCATGGTTGTGCGTGGGCTGGGATACAGCCGGGGCGCCCATGTCAAGACAGAAAGATGATTAGGGACCTCGACCACAGCCTTTGGTTGAAAAGCCTGATCGCAAGGCAGCGGTGATTCACAAAAGACCTTCACCTTGGTCTACACTTCTAACCAGCGATTCACCACACTTGTAACACCCCAAAATTTGAAACACCAGGATACTGTATTAGTCAGAACTCTGCCCGCTGACCAAACTGACCAACCGTGAAACCACGGATGAAGTAGCGTTACTCTGAAGAGGAGAAAATGTCCACCAAACCAAATGATGGTAGTAGAATAACACCGACCAATAACGAAATACCAAGAGTCAGGGGGAAAAGACTGATTACACACCAGGCAGAACACATAGAAAGCCACGTTTACACTGCTGATGGGCATGCACTTACGCGTGCTTGTGTCCAGAAGACAAATGGACTGTTATTCGTGGCGGTAAACACAGATCACAAGTGCGTTGTTGTTCTCGTAAACAACAGAAGCCGCTCTTGTTGTCGTTAGTGTTTGTAGAAGAGGGAACCATCTGGACCTCGGAAGCATGTGAACGCCATTATAAGTTTCAAATGGACAACTTTTATGTGAATATGAAGCTGCTCAAGGGTAGAATGTCAACGGAGGATTCATGCAACAGTAAAATTAATCGGTGACTTCAAACAGAATTAAGCCAGGTGCGAGGCATTCAAAGGATTGCGTGGGAACAGGAGAGTCATCGCTTCGCTGGTGACGACGTTCACGCACACAGACCTAGTTAAATGCGCATGTGAACGATTCAGAGAACGTTTAAGCTGCCTGGTAAACAGTTCCAGCTAAGTGACCATTAAAAGAGTTTCTACCATAAAGTTGTTAAGGACCGGTATTATTGCGAAATTTCAGTATAATCTATGAAAGCTCAAACAACTCGCTCAAAGTGACTTAAAAACCAACGCGATCGTCTTCGACGCATAGCGGTTTATGGTGTAGGAAAGCAGGTAGGAAACATTTTAAAGTGACCAAAGTCTCATTGGAAGCACATCAATAGAATTATCACAAACAGACAATTTTACCCCTCCCAAGGGGCTTTGTCGAAGTGGGAAAGTTTCACGTTTTCAGTGTTTTCAGTGTGTGAATACTCTGATCAGTCAGCTGTTTATCGATTTTTGTTTGAAAGAACGATCAGCAATGAATTTGTATGTTCGACTTTCATTGATTACGTTTTTCGTTTGACTAGGTCGAAGGCAGAATGTAAGTAGAGTTTGGCAGTTACTTGAGAAGCACACTTTTAGTGTTCGACTGACTGCAGGCACTTGGCAACCGCAGTCAAGGTCACAATGGCCCGGTGACTGCGCATCTCTGCGCAGTGGTGAGTCCGTAGAATGATGAAATCGCCCAAATGGAGCCAACAAGAGAATAAATTCACCGTGGTGACCCACGCTACTTAACAAAGTATAGTGCATAAAATGTTACTGCAAATAATCTGAGTATTATTGAAGGAAACTACTCAGAAGGTTGCTGAAAAATCCTCGACACTTCACAACCGGATCACCCTTGGGATGATCAGTTGGGCTCAGTCCCCGAGATTCGCTTCAGTCAAACTTATGTCCTAAGAGAACCTAAATCTTACGAAATTTGCCAAGTAACCACATTTGCACGCCAGTTTAACTTCCGCGCAAGGCTCAGCTAAATCCCAGCTAAATGCCTCGTTGATGATATTCTTCAACTAATGCGCTGCACACAAGCCGCCTCTTGTTTTAGAGGGATCAATATTCGACATATCGCAGTATATTTTTCTAAAGGAAACTACTAACAAGGTTTCTGGAAACTCTCCGACAGCCCATAACCGGTTCCACCCTCCTTGGTGTTCATCAGACTGGCGCAGTTCCCGGGTTTCCTTTCAGTCAACCTAATGTTCTACATAACCCAATTTGGATTTCACCGAGGACTCAATCAGAAGTACTTACAGTCTTCATTAGTTCCTGGAGCACTGGAATGTCGTTTTGAACTCGAACGCGCAAACATGTGACGCAAACTGCAATAAGCTGTATCTTGGTGAAAACTCATCCAATCAGGAAGTGTTACGAAATCTACCATGTGATTTTCGACATCATTCGGCTCAAGCTTGTTAAAGCTTGACCATTCAGAAATAACTTCATGCAGCATATAAGAGAAATTGTCATCTGTGTGTGTGTGTGTGTGTGGACCCAGTACATTCCAAGTGATCTCCAGCATCTTTAAACCTCGACTACTGCAGACCCATCCGTGATTTCGATGTCGCAAAATAGCAAACAAAACTTGCACAAACAAACTGTTTGTATTACCAAGTAGTCAAGTGCGAAAATCATCAAACGCAGTCGGATTTCTTGATTAGAAAATAAAAAACAAATTCGATCAATGGCTTGGTATATTATTGATCCGTCTACTGCCTTTCAGAATTGTCCGTGGAGCATGCTCAATGGGGGAAATTGGACCCGGGCAATCCCACAAGCGCTTTATAAACCAACTCAGGGATAAATCGATCTACCAGAGTCTTGCGGATAGATGTTCTTCCCCTAGGGGAAATTGATACAATCTGTGGCCTGGTGCATAAGTTTTCCGATTTCCTATTCATCCAAATATCGATTTTTTGTCTTTTTATATTTAGTGTGTATTGTTTAGCTTGTATCGATTGAGTTACAAACTTGGTTTCTTGCTATTCTAGGTCTCTGTCTGCATTCGTAGACTGATTCCAAGGAGCCTGCTGATAACCGCTCATCGACTTATCGGCACAATATTTTTATTACTTAGTTTTCCTATCTTTCATTATCTTTCATTTCCTATCTTTCATTCCTGGCATGAGTTATTTCGGGAATATTATGCCACACTAGTGTTTGGCCCTGATCAAACTTATCAGATTCCGATGTTGTCGATAACAAGTGAACGTTGACCATAGTTTATGAAATACTTGGCTAAGCGTAAATCAAATCACGTCTTTCAAAAAATGAAACACATTTACAGTATCCGTCACCAACGCGGTTGATTTGGTTTCCGATCCGAGGCAGTTTTTGTAACAATTCATATATTGGTTAATACCTCAACTCTGGTACAAGGATTTCTACTAAAATTCTGGGATATTGCGTCGTTTCCGTACAGTTTCTGGACCATACTAATTGCAAAATGTATTCCCGGCATTCGTTCATATGAAAGTAAAAAGGTAGTCAAGATTGCCAGGCTGTTTTGCAGTCAGATGATTTTCTATTTTTGTAAAGAACAAAGGGAACTCTTCAAAAAAGGCATTTCAAACCGGCCTGATTCTGTCTGGCATTCGAATCAGACATGCTATACGATGAACGTTAAACATGAATGAATGTTAGACATTTGCAGACAAATCTGGTTTTGACAGGTTACTCATGTGAATCCAGCTTAATCTTTCGTTTGTGATGGTCCGCTTCAAATGAGCATGTTGCACCAGGCCGCCTCATGTTTCAGTACGCTGTTGTCTAGACGAAGCACACTGCTCGCGAGGTTGTTGAAGACTCTTCGCCAGCCCACAACCTGTCTCGTTTTTCATGTAGCATAGGTAGGCGACGTCCCGTAGTTTCCGTCATATAGTGGTTTTCTACTTGGACTCTAGTTGAACGAACTTTGCAAACTACGCTTTTTTGAATGCCGAAATGGTTTTACCGGGAGACTCAACTGAATCCCGGTTGAATTATGATGGCCCGATTCGAAGTAAAGTGCTGCATCGGGTGTTTCGGTTGTCACATTTAGACAACGTATTGCCATTCCTCGAGTAGTGTGCCAACTGAAACTTGAGGCGCCATTGCGTAGTGCAATCAGTCGCAGAACAAAATGTGGAATCAGTTGCGTCCCAAACTAAAATCAATTTGGTATGCAGATGAGTGCATTTGGTGAATTCCATCCAATTTGGGATCAAGTAGAGTACAGGATAGAAGAAACCTCGGGGATCTCGGGACCCCGGGCAAAACCGGCTGTGGACTATTGAGGAATTTCAGCAACCATATGAGTAGTGTGTTGCACCTAAACAAATGGTATTTTGCCTCACTAACATGAGAAAATCGTACGGTGTACTTGTCACTATTTTGGTCTTGAAATCTTCTAGATTCGATGATTAGAAAATGCAGAGTAGGCAGACAAATTAAACAGTGAGTGCTGCTCATCATCCACTCGTGGCCAAGCGGCTAAATTCTGGAACTACCAGGCGGGACGTAACGGATCTGGAACTACCCCCTGGAATTTCGTGGAATTCTCATCAAGTATTAAACAGCTGTGCAGCACTCCTCGGCATTTCAGCGTAGATTCGCTTCACTTATCGGACAAAATCCCACTGAATATTTCTTAAATTTCTTGACATTATCGATCGAAATCAGGGCGATTTCTCGTACAAAGATGGGTTATAATTTTAAACATCATCAGACGAATTGGCCAGATAATTCGTTAATGTAGCCTCCACTAGGAAGCATTCTTTTCTAACACGGAACGTTTTTCATGTTGTTATCGCATTAGAAATTTCCTAAAACTGAAGTTGTAAGCCTCATTGGTTGGTTTTGGGTAAAAAAAATCGGTGACCAAACTTGCGTTGACATTACCACGGCATACAAAATATAAGTTTAAAAGGACGACAATTGAAACTTTTCTCTCTCAGGCCGATGAGGCTATCTTAAACCTAATAAAAAGTCCCATTTGTGTCTTGGAGGTTTCTCAGCAGAAGGGTAAAAAAACAACGCTGCTTTCTGAAACAGACGATTAAACGTTACTAAGAACGCGTGTACACTTGTTCCAGTTTCAGGCACAAGAGATTTATTCTCTGGTCATACAAATTTTACGGCGATAATAAGTCTATTTACACCAGGTTCTTATACAAAAAAACATGCGAACTTTCCCCGTAATTTTCAAATTCCACAACCGAAACCACCACGAAAGCTGTTAGTTACTATTAAGATGAAATCCAAAAATGAAGACAAGTTGTGGCGATCGTTAGGAACTAGATAATTTCCCCTGAAGGAGAGCATCCCCCTCCCCACACTACTCCAATGAACATTTATTGCCTGTTCTGTCAGTAATCACATTAATTATCGGTGGTTGTTGCTTATCTACAAAGTTAACTTTGAAATGCCATATGCCACAGACAATTTGACGTAATTCAGTCAATGACTCAGTGCCTATGCGGTACCTCCACACCACATGCATTCATCGGTAGACGAGAGAGTTTCATGCACATCCCGCACACGCAATTGTTTGCCATTCTGAGTAGATCAGGTCTCATTTTGTGGAGACCAAAACCAAAGTTTCAAGATTTAATTCTTTTCTATTATGTGATTGGTGTTTAATCTATAATAATTGGCCATCATTTATTCCGTCTCAACGTCTCAAAACGCATTTTCGTCGCTATTTGAGTTGAAATGTTGGAATGGAAACCTGGAATGCAAAAAAATCTTACCTACTTACTAATTGTGTATCGCGTCAAGTTAGAAAATTTTGAAAATAAATCCAGAACTTTTCCCAACCTCCTCAAAAAAAGCAGAATCTGGCGTTTGTGGCTGGCTATTTTTTGAGTTCCTCAAAACTAAAGGCCTATTGGAGAATTTCTAATTCATCATTCTTGGAGTTCCAAAGTGTTACGTGTTAAAGAATTGTTGGAAAGCCAATGTTTCTACTTCAGGCATCTGCAATGGGTCCCCGTGTCTGGTTCGCACGCATGTGGTGCGTCATTTGATTAGGATCCTTAGGCAGCGGACACGTCCTGGACTGTCGTTGGGACCCAACCATTTTGGGTAAATAACCTCAGGAAATTAGAGAACATCGATTCAGTTATCATAACTGTACAATCCGTATCCAAATCCTATTCCGGTGATCCAACCCCCCCGCATTTCACTGTGTTACTCAAGAGTTTCTGAAGTGGTTACCATAAAGCCAAGAATATTTCCAAATGAGACATTCAACCTTCATATAATGACCAACCAATCACCCAGTGATCAATCATCTTTAGGTTGGAAATTCATTAGTAACCGTTCAGGAACCTGCGAAACAACCAACCTTGTTAACCATTATGAAATCGCAGAAAACCCCCGAGCAAGGCTCAGGTCAACTCTAATCATTCACTTGACAAAAATTCATGAGCTATCCGTCCAATTGTGTTTTACGACACTTCCAAGACCTTCCTCTATGCTTTGGGTACAGGGTGTTAACCAATGTGGGGGTGGGACACATTCATTAGCAATCGCAAACTCAAATGATTTATTCTTGTCATGTGTCCTTTCTGCTACAATGGCCATATCAGACGCTCGCGGCCAAAAGGGTTAAGTGTTGGACCATTGCCGGGAGGTTGCAGGTCTGAAATTTTCTGAGCTTCGTGAGATGCACTTTGTTGAGGATTCTCAGCCTGTACTGTGTTTCTCAGTTTTTTCAGCGTCATTGACAGGACGAAATCTCTACTCCAAACAAAATCAGTCTATCATCCGACATTTTGGCTCCACCAGTTTATTACCAGAACTCGTGCAAGTTTGATGAAAGGGTGCCCTGATTCACAAAGAATGGAAGGGGAGAGATGGCTATCGACGACTGCTCTCATCGGCATACGAATCTGGTTTTGACAAGACACAAGTGAATCAAGCCTATTCTCTTGTTAGTAATTTCCGATTCGACTGCACCGGGCCGCCTCGTGTTTTACTTGCTACGAGATGTGAGATATCACAATACGTTGTTGTTCGCACATAACGCACTACCAATAAAGTTGAGAGCACATGACCGGTTTCTTCCTAATTGGGTGGGTGTGGCAAATGCAGGTGAAGCGGACCATCATAAATGAGAGATTCAGCTGGATTCAGGTGATTCTGCGGTCAAAATCAGGGTCGTATGCAAATGGGATCTGTCCGATTCGGGTTTAAGTAGAACGTAAGGTTGACGGAATCTCGGGGACTGCGCCTACTTGATGATCCCCAAGAAGGGTAAAACCTATCATAAGCTGTCGAAGAGTTTTCAGTAGCCTACTGAGTAGTGTGTTACGAGAGTGACTATTTTTACTCTATCAATAGATTTCAACCACTTGCATTCTTAAATATTCGGACGGTGTTTGGCAGCAAGCCCACCATTGAGAGAAAATAGTGATTGCTGTTTTAACATATTCAGGCAGGCTTATCAAGGGTGACGTCAGACCGTTCCTGCAACGCAGATTACGCTAACACATCTCAGGCTTTGGGGGACCACCCTCATTCCATTCACACGTCACTCAAATATTGATTTATGCCAGTTTGAATTTCTAGCGAAAACCGATACCATTTCGTGGACATTGCTTGCTTCAGGTCTTCAGGTTTTCAAAACATTCACCTTAGTGAAGTAAACAGTTGTATCCGAAAAACAGGTTGGAAAAGGTCGACCTTAAAAACCGCACACAACAACTGCCCAAAGGTTGACCGTGACCACCAGTGTATTGACCAGTACCATCGAAATAGGTTGAAATACTTTTGGCTCAAAACGCACCTACTGTATACAGATGTGTAAGCTTTGAAGACAAATGGGTGTTTGGCTTCTAACAGTCTTCCTGAATAAACCCCAGTCAGTCACCGTGTTTCTGAAAAAACCATGTTGAAGGTATCTTACCTGAAGCTACTCGAGATCCGCTGCTTGGACATTCGAAAACGAACCAACCTTCAAGACCACTACCAAACACGAATGGTTTTGGTTACGGACGGGTACCATTCGGCGCCTCAAGGTTGGAGACTGTATCATCAGAGCGGACCTGGCTAAAAGAACAGTAAAAGGCTTGACGACTTGTAGCACTTCGGCAGGACCTCGGACAGTATGATGGAGAAATTGCGGCCCTGGAGCTAGACAGGCGTCTTATAAGACAGTCAACTGAAGCAAGCAGTTGGGGTTTCCATATTCACAAATCTGCTGGCAGAAGTCGGCGCTGAACTCGTCTCCGACAGTTAAAGAGTGACAGAAGTTTAAACTCATTTCTCAAGGGGTGGTTTGCTTCTTTTCCAAGAGTTCTAAAGCCACAAAATCCCACTCCGGAGAGCAAAAAATCATTTTTTACAATCAGCTGTCGAAAGTTTTTCAGTCACTCACTAGCGCGTAGCTATGGAGTATATCATTGCTAACACGTGGAATAATCATAGGAAGGCCTCAATAGCCCCATGGACTCCGTCGAATAGTTGACAACGGGTGTCGTACATATTAGGTCAGGGTTCTACAAAGAGAGTGCGATTAAATTCTCCTTATTACTTATTGGCTTTGGGCCACGGGACTTTCTCTGGGAAGCACAGAGATACGCGTCTTCAGTTTGAAACGAAACGACAATCTGTGAAACTGGATGTTGAAAAACTCGGACTTCAAAAGTATGACGAACAGAATGCTGTTCAACAAAAACTGTCAGGACCAGCTCTATGACCATTGGAGGACGAGTAGTGGAATTTAGGGAAGACATTTGCGTGAAGCCGCACCAGAGATAACTGGCATAGGGTTATCAGTTCGAAAATTATAAGTTGCTAAGTTGAAGGGTTTCCGAAGTTCATGTTGAGTCTCTGGTTTCTTCGGATGTTGGCAACCGACTGTTGCTGAATTGAAACGGTCGAAAACGGAGTAGACGAAGACAGAAAAGACTAGACTGGTAAGGGAGGTGACTGGTGTTGGAGTTTTTCGGTTGTATTATATGATGAATTAGTGGTCACTGAACGGTCGGAGTGCCGACTGTCATCAACCCTTCTTCTCCGGAAGAAGACAGCATGGCTACTTCGATTCATATGCAGAGAATGGTAACCTAATGGATACACTTGAGCGTTCCCACTTTCTCATCCCAGTAAATAGTACGATTGTACCTCCAGACCAGCCTCGATATGGTTAACTGCCCTAAGGGGACTCAGTGCTGTTTGTCAACCGCGTCGACAAGTTTGAATATTAAGCAACCGCGTCACGACAAATGTGACCCGCAGGAGAATTTCAGCACTGTGATCCGACCACAATTACTTGACACATCCTGCGATCGGACTGGCCGGAAAAACGTTCTGGCTTTGAACAGAAAACCCGAAGTAATCCTTCAGCAATAAGCATGGCACTCGTACCATCTCGTGTCTCGAAATGCCGGTACTTTCCAAGCTACAGCGTTATCCATTGACGAGACATCTTCGGTTGTTCCAGTGGCTGTAGTGACCGGAACAAAACTTGCTAGTGAAAACGCAAGAGAACAAATCTTGATTGGATGCTGGAGTGTCCTGACATATTTGAATGCCGAAGACCAAGCCAGGCGTTGCACACCTACCAAGTAGATCTAACATGTTTTTCAGAGACCCCAAGACCTGTCCGTGCATCAAAATTCATGCCCCATGACATCATCTCCGATCATGGTCAAGCAGAAGAGCGTGGTTACCGATAGAGTGCTGAAAATCACATCACGTCCATCCTTCAAAATAGTTGGAACCGCAGGGTGCTATGTCACGAAGTGCTCGCTCACCGAAATCAGATTTTGAAAGAAACACGATAAGCAACTCCTGTCGTATGTGGACCACCGTCTTCGACAAATACACTCATTTGCAAACCAATTTAATTTTCACGGTAGGTTCAACTGAACCTCTTGCATATGATAGTCTTCAACTGAATGTGCTGCGCAAAGATCGTCTCATGTTCGCAGTATATTTTCCCAAAGTATACTTACTACTCACAAGGTTGCTGAATACGCTTCGACAGCCTTAAGAGCATTATTGGAAATTTACGGGCCGGTCAGTCGTTCACAAAGTCTTGAAAAACAATTCACTGTGTGCAAGACTCGTTGTTCAGTAGTGCTCAACCGTCAGTCAGAAATCGAATGTGATCAACTGAAGGAAAAAATACAAACGAAATGAAGTCTACTTGCTCGATATCGAAGTAGTTTGTTTTGGGCTTACGATTGGTCTATCGCCTCGTGCTTCATGACTAACTAGCACATCGCATGCACGTGTTACTTATCTGTTGTGTCCTGTTTTGCCTATATATATATATATATTATATTATGTTATATACAATATATGTGTTATATATGTAATATAGCTAATTACCGTGCTTGGGATATATTCTCTTATCCGCATGTAAGCTATCAGGATAACAAATCAGTGGGCATCCTGACAGCGTTTGTCTCTTTAGCTCAGGCATCAGAATTTGTGACACTGACGAAGCTCTTCGTTTCGCTGAACGGCGAAACAGTGTGCATGAGGTCCCTAAAGAAATTCGTGAAATATTGTATTCCTGCAATAAGGGTTACCGTTCGAGTTTGTGGGATACGTCTGCAGGGTTGAACATTGAAACGAGAATAGCCAACGGGGCCCCTCGTGCTTCCTCCGGGTGGCATGGCAGCTAGGCACCGAAAGAGTGCTACAACTGAACGTCGCTCGTCGTCGCTCGCTGTTCGTCCAGCCTGACTTGTTACAACTGCTGTAGGTGACTTGCTATTTCACGACACGTTTTTATTCATTTTTGAAGGTTTCCCATCTAACCTGTCCACAACATCCACACTTGTGGTGTATTTGCTACCGAGTTTCCTTCACGCTTTCGTAATCCCCCTCTGATCTCAGATAAATCCTCGATGCGACCAGGACTTTTCGTTCTATCGTCTTGTGTTTTCCGTGTTCCTGCGACCTTACTGTCTTTCTTTTCAAGTTCCATTATTTTACTGTGCTCTGAATGAATATTCTTTCTTTCTTTCCTAGATCTGTGGTGATGAAACTGTTTTCAGATGAAACCTGATTGTTCACTGGGTGACCCTTGTTGTTCCTTAATCTTTCCACCTATCTCCGAGTTACTGTGCAGCAGAGACCAAGCTCAAAGTTCACAACCAATGGAAAACCAGACCAGCCACGTCACCAGCCAATAGAACTGCGCAATCACAGTAGGAGATCAGTCAGGGCTGGAGACACGCGTATGGATACACGAATACCACCAATCAGCGCAAAACCAATGACACGTTGGTCCTGTGCGCCTGACGAAAACCCCATGACGGCCTCACCCCGACTGCCGATGAAGTTCGTGACCAAACTACCCAGCTAAGCAAACAAACGACCATCTGTTTACTCAATAGTATGCAAAAGTCTTCACAAACTAGTATTTGCGCATGTAATTTTGACCTGATAGATAAGATAATAATAAGATAAGAAAAATCCAATTAAATTAGTGTGCAACCCTAGACTGCTTGAGACCTTCCGTCAGCTTGACCAAACTGTCTCGCACCTTTTTTTCAACCAGTTTAGTCGATGATAAATTTTGTTGTAACGTAAGTGACAGGGTAAACACCTTTGGTTTTTAGTTAAGGGCGCCAGGTAGTTTCGGTGGGGATTTTCTTCCGACAGAACTATACAAGCTGGTTTTTTGTATATTTCTTTCAAGACAGAATCCATTAAGGTGTCTTTGTGGTTGCCATCCCTGCTCTGCAATCTAATCGCAATTTACCACATGTAACTCCAAAGCAGTTTCATTGCTGGGGATCGACATGCTGGAATGATGAGCGGAACTGTTTAGTCAATTTCGGGAAGAAAACACAGACATAGACGTAATACACTGCTCACAAGGTTGCTGAAAACTCTTCGACAACCCACGACCGGTTTCGCCTTTCTTGGGGCTCATCAGTCCCCGAGTTTCCGTCAACCTTATGTTCTACTTGAACCCAAATTGGACAGATCTTGACACCTACACTCATTTGCATATCAATTTGGTTTTGATGGAACCCAGCTGAATCTCTGGTTTATGCTTTTCTTAACTTCGGGAAGAAAACACAGGCATCTTTTGGTTTGTGCACGACTGAAGGAATTTTCGTTCACTGCCCCTCTTCAAAAAGCAAATAAAGATGGTGAATAAATTCGGCTCAGCGCTACAGCCTAATCTCCACCCACTGTTTATCCATAGTTGGATTTTCATCCATCTTTTTCTTAGTGCCAGTCCACAAAAACAAACGCAATCGAACTAACAAGTTGTGCGTGACACCAGCACAATCCACGGGATTGCTGGAAAAACTTATTACACAAGATTATGCTACTATATATCACTGCATCTGGTTGTGTATGCCTAGCTTGTCAACAAATGGCATGCTATGTGTTGGAGAGAAAACAACTGAAGCGATCAAATGATATTGGAAGACAGCCTATGACAGTACGGGGGAAATGTACAGTGTTACTCTGTAGGAAATGAGCTCATCTTTTATGAAATACACTCATTAGCATGGTTTTACTGGGTGACTCAACTGAATCTCTGATAAATTCCTCGTTTATTGTAGTCTGTGTTGATGTTCCCGATACGGAACTCTGGGTCACGTGTAGATTCGACAATCCCGAATATCAAAAGTAAGAATTGGGTTCGAAATTCCACGATACTATTTACACAAAGGTAAGCAAATTTATACAACAAATCTCAACTGTCCACGTTCATAGCGTCAACAAGTGTACAGGCCTGTCACAGTGCAGTGTCAACGCCCGCAGTAGTGGTTTTGCGGTCGTTCCTTCCGATGGCAGTCTCGTGATTCTCATTGTCGGTGCAATCAAACGGAGCTCATCAGAAAACAGGTCAGGGTAGGCTCAGCAAACGCCACACGAACGCGCATAGGTAAGTAGGTCAGATGCCCACACTTACAGACATGCTAGTACACAAGTGTCGGACGGTACGGCCTTTGAAGCAAGGTGAGTGGCGGGCACAGGTGAGCAAAACGAGTGGAGATCAAACGTACATAGGCGGAGTAAGCAAATGAATGGGGGACTTATCATGAGGTCGAGTTAGATTCAATATTCTGTGGCTGAATGTACTACACAGCCACACCACCTCAGTTGGTTCGATATTCGAGAACCAAAAGTGTATGAAATTCGCAAGCTACACTCATTTGCATGTCGATTCGGGCCCGAAAACCGATCGAGAACTATGGAAGAGGTTTTCATACCTTTTCGAGTAGCTTTTCATCTCTTGCTGTTAGTGATAGCGGGCGTAGCGCCGCGCCGAAACAAAGTAACCGGCCAAGCGGCCTGATGGACAAAACCCGGAGAAAAAACATCTTAGAGCAAAAACATTTTTCATGCCTTCAAGGATATATTACGATTTTAAGAGACAGGAATTTTTGGCGATGAAGAGACACCCTTCAGGAGGTAACAGAAACAGGTTAGGATAGGTATTTACGGTACTTCGTCCGTGTAACTCACATGGGGCGCGGACTGACGTAATTGCTCAAATATCCGCATAAAGCGTGTGTTTGCCTTGCGTTGCCTGAGCAACATCTGGCAAAATGTGGACACCGGCTTGAAGGTTAGACAGGTGAAGCTGGTGAACTTTTTAGTCCTATCTAAACGAGAGTGCCACAAATAGATCTTTGATCAAAGCTCATGGATGGTTCATGGCGTCTTCAAATGAATCTGAACCTTCAAATATCAAACAACAGTGACCCATTTTGGCAAACGGCCTCTTCTGGGAACCAGTGTATCCACAAGGGTGCTTCCTCCGTCTGTTTAGACCAAATATCCCTCAAACAGTCTTTCCTTCCTCTCAGTGAAACAAGATTAGTTCTTCTATGGTGAGATTTGGCTTCATAATTCCAACGAACACATTTCTGTGGTAAGCAGTCAAGTTCAGTTGTCGCCATCTATACAAAAGAACTGAACGATCCGCAAACGAGAGGAATACTAATCCATAAATAAAGATGTTTAGGGTTCCAGAACTCAATAAAGTTCGAAGAAAGACTTTCACGTGCACTAATACACACGACGAAGAAGACGGCCAAGTGATTGATGAAATTTTTTGAAGACAATGTACATGACCAGGCAGAATGAGCGCATTTTTATGGGAAAATTGAAATCCTGGAGAAAGGCATTAGGGAAAATGGGCCATTCCAGTCGCGAATGATACATCTTGGCCCGATCTCAGCTGGAACAACAGTGCCACGTCTGTGTGGTTTTTTGCTTTGAAAGTCCTTTCGTTTATCACTGACCCCACTCTGACTTATCCACACATGGCGACAGGACATGCACATTCCATGGTTGACCGATTTATGTGGAAGACCTAATCCGACAAATGAAATAAGAGAGGTCGCGCTCTCACACACTTCATCGTGGGTTAGCAGTGCTATGGCCTGAATGGTGTTCAAAGCAGAACAGTATATGTTTTTCAGTCACAAACGACGGGTCCACGAAGGTCCGTGTCGCTCGTCACTCAAACAGCCAGTCAGTATTTTATCACGTGATGTGGTTTCGGTGACTGAAGGATAAGTGGCTATCCCACTACTGATCAGACGCTCCTGGCCTAACGGTTAAGTGTACAAACTGCCAGCCGGGAAGTTACGAGTGCGGGACCCTCTGGGCCTTCGTGAGGTGTACACTACGGATGAATTCCAATATAGAGACAAAACAGCTGTACGGTACTTCTTGGCTTTCAACACAGACCGAATTCCCTTCCGGGACGAAATCTCCACGAAATATTGATTTGTGTTGTGAATGCGACAAACTATTTTCAGTTCTGTCTGTAATTGTTTTAACTGTCGGAAGTCAACGTTTACTGTCTGAATGGCCTGGAGGCTGCCTAGTTTGTTCATCTATAATGCCACTAAATATCGGCAACATGTTAACTCTAGGTAAGTCTTTAATAGCCGGAAAGTGTCTCATACTATCAGCAGTCTGACGTGGAGACCTCTGTTGAGGAAGATGAGATTCATGTAACCAAAAAAATTCAGCAGTTTAAACAATCATTGTCAGCATATTGCAAGAAAATCGCTTCCAGACGGTCCACAATTAGCAATAATTCTCTATTTCGGGTGTTGGTGGTTGCTGGATTCTGTAGAATGCACACTCACAACACTCTCGCTTGAACAATCGTCCTGCTGTTCTGGTGAGTCCACACCAAAGGGGGGGGAGCACTGGACTCGAGTTTCGCTCTTATTAGAGCTCGTCAGCAGTGCATATCCAATGGCCGTGCCGAGGTTTAAACTCCGGACATCCGACATGAGGGGCGAGCGTGTTACCACTACTTCACCAGCGCCCAATGGACTCGTCCGAATTTTCACATTTTCAAACTTCAGAAACTTCTATCGACACACATGAGTATTTAAGCCATTTGTCTCGCCTTTTCACCCATTCGTTTTTCATGAGTTCTAAACTCCCACAATTGTACAAATGTCACACGTGAATTCTAAAACACCTTGATATCTTATGTAGGTTTGGCAACGTAACAACATTCCAAACACTCAAGGTTATCAAGAAAGAATAACATCAAAATCCTTGCCTTCTCTGTTCATTCTGTAACTTTCACACTGTGTTTGGTCTTGTGGGCAAAACGTTCTTGTAATCTGTATTGTGAACATTGTTCGTTCAGCTTACCTTCTGTAGCAGTTTGAGAACGGTGTTGCTTTCGGTGTTGGCTGGGCTAGAAGCTGCATGTATTGAGGATAATCCTGGACGTGTGAAGGCGCATTGTGAAAGCCTTTCTAGTAGACATTTCATTGACCAAACCATAACACTTTAAGAAGCCATGTAACACCAAAAAGATACAGTGTTGCTTGGGTATTTGTGGCAATTTCGCAGCGTTCGAAGTCACAAAAAACAATTGCTGGTAGACCAAGCGTTTTCATAGACAAACTGTCATGTGAAAAGTCCCGGTTGCAATTCGGGAAAAAAAACCCAACTTGAGAAATTTAGACATTTCTAGCAACTAGTGTACACTTGGCTGAATTCTTTAACTCAAAAAGCTTTCAGTGATCACGAGTTATCAAGTTCAAATGGAGATGCAAAATAAACGAAAAACATTTCAAGCCCCATTCGAGTGGAACATCTTGAAAAAGTCGTAGACAAGCCACTCAGAAAACCACAGTCTAGTAGAAATATTTGTTTTTTTATATCCATTAAGTGCATTACTTGCGGTTCTTTTTCAAGAAGGTGGATTCCGGAATATAGTTTTACGGACTGAGCTTCCTGAGGAGATGACGTGGGATGCTGAGTACAGCGATCCTTGGGCTGGAGAATAACTTCCGAACTGGCGAAATACACTCATTTGCACAATAATTTGTTTTTTACTGAAGACTCACATGCAACCGAGCTGAATCTCTCGTTTATGATATTTTTAAGCAACTGAATGTGCTGCACCATGCCGCTCATGATTCAGTTGGTACGACGTAATACACTACTCATAAGGTTGCTGCAAACTCTTCGACAACCCACGATCGGTTTCGCCTTTCTTGGGGCTCATCAGGTAGGCTGAGTCCCCAAGTTTCCGTCAACCTTATGTTCTACTTGAACCCAAATTGGACAGATTTCGACACCTGCACTCATTTGCATACCAATTTGGTTTCGACGGGGGACTCAACTGGAACCTAGGCGAATCTCTCATTTAGGATGCTCACGTAGAACATATGAAACTCACAAACGACGAGCTGAAGAGAGCCGATGTCCATGTCAGCGAAGAAACACCGTTAAGTCGAAATGGAACTGGGAAAGACGTACACTCCAACTTGAGAGTGTACCTGTAGTTATCGATCAGTAGTTGGAACTATTGTATTTTTGGTTATTTTACTCATCTGAAAGAATCTATTGAAGTGGATGATGTTGGTCACATCAGATCATCCTTTTTACAAGGTACCATTCTTTCTTTCCGCTTGGTAGACTGAAGTGTTCCTCTCTCCGCGAGGAGGGTGTATTTCAACCTACCGGTTTCGTTCCTGATAGCCTGCACTATATTCTTCATGTACTATGGGAGTCAACATAAATTATGAAACCATCCACTGACGATTTGCTGAGATGTGGAACTCAATCATAAGGAGTAAACAATCAGTAAGAGTTTTACCGTATGTTGTGTACTATCTTGCTTTTCACCAAATGACAACACATATAATATCGGTACAAGCGGAGGCAACCAGAGAAAATAGATGTGAAATTTTTAAAAGCTCACCGATGAGTTATGCTTGTGCAACCTCAATCGATTAGAAAAAGATGTGGCTCTTTTAGCCAATACTGTGATGGGTTCTTGTGAATTAATGTAGATTTTGTCCTGTAACTTGAGCTGCAAAACCGAGAACCACTGTAAAGCTGTTTAATTCTTATTGGGAATCATCAGCAGTGCGTCTCTCATGAAATCCTACAGAGACTCGAACCATCAGCCACCCGGCTATTAGTTTGAGCGCTTAAAATTCCATCTGAAAAGTCTTCACTCGAGGGGCCAGCTGATTGGATCTCTACGGCTGAAGAATGAGCGATTCTGAGCGTCGGCTAATCGCACTGCTGATCAGCTGCTCGTGGAGTAATGGTTAGGTTCCTAAACTACTAGCCCAGAAGTCACTGTTTTGGTCCGCAACACGCAATCTTGTGATTCCTGATACTGATGGAACAGATGTACAGTATTTCTCGGCTGTTCAGCATAAATCTACTCCACTTACAGGACATGATCTTTAGTAAAATGCCTTAAAACTATCTTGCCAATGTGCTATTGGCCCCACCTTCCAAAACTTCCAATCGGAGGTGGTTAAAGTCTTCCCCTTGCTAACCCAAGCACTAAAAGACATCTTCCTAATAGTAACCTACTTTCCGGTGCTTTTGCTAAGTTCGCTTCGTTCCAGCTATCAGTTCAAAACACAGTCCGGATGGACAGCGTCCTTAACATGTGACGTCGAATCCTAATTAATTATGCTCATATTTCTGTCTAATCATGAAGTTAAAAGTGAGTCATTCAGATCTGTTGTAAATGGCTATTCTTTATTTCTGATTGATGAAACCGAAGTAACGCACTTAAATGGTAGTTGCTGAATCTCCAGTGACATACTACTCAGCATTTTGTGACAACTTTTTGCTCTTCCGGTCAACCCGAGGTTGAGGCTATTTCTCAGCTACTTTGTGAGGATTTGTGACCCTTAGTTTCCATCACCGCAGAAGAACAATAAACTCATTGAAACCCCATTATGTTATACACATACACAGCTTTTTATGGCATGTTTTATTCTTTCCATCTTTGCTGATCTACAGGAATCTCCGGTTGCTGAAGCAAACCTAGAGCGAAATGAGTGAACAGATTTCACGAGCCACCCACGGCCAACGTCCCCTTTCATAAACCAGACGACAGCCCGCATCGGCAGTTTGACTACGCTTTCAGCTCTTCAGCTGATCCGATAGTTTCTGAGAAATGGGTCGTAAGACAGCCACCGCCTTGGCTGCCATCTTTATTCTGCCAAGCTCTAGACAGCTCGGAGATTCTGTAGCCCGCAGGTTGTGACCTGCTGAAGCAACCGAGTAACGCAGCCAAAGAAATTTGAACGTCTGTTCATTGGATGTCATAGTGCCCACTAAATAGGCTGTCAGTGTGTGATGATAGTTAGGTAGCTATAAGCTCTCGTGGTGACCACCACGCTTAATTGTTAGAATCTTGGTTGATCAGACGTCTTCCAAGTTGCTTCGTGACCGGCCGTTTGAACAATTTTCTCTGGGAAATGGCCGTCATTGGAAAGTCCAGATGTGAAGTTAGTATCGGTAGAACAGTACCCACTGAGTTTGCTGAAAAGGTCTTGTGATTTATGAGAATACAGGTCATTCCGATGCACCTACATGTATGGGAGAGGGGCCAGTCTGATGTGAGCTCGCCGGCTGCAAAACGCGGACAAAGGGGGTACAAAAAATTTGACTTGAGAGCAAAAGAATAATTCGCATTTTCTTAGACGTGCTTACAAAATTTTCTAAGGGTTTTTTGAACGTTTGGCATCAACAAATGTACATCTTTGAACAAACTAATAATTTCCAGCAGAAAGACCTTCACGCAGAGACTGGACCTCACAGTGATGTGACGGTTTGTGCGCCTTCGTGACCCGGTGAGCTACAATGGATGTCATCTTTGTGATACTCAGTCTCACAAACTAGTTTGGTCAATGAGTGCAGGTCAGACTAAGACAGTCTCCTGGCCTCCCGTTTTGGGGTTGGAACATGAGCGGCGAAATGACCCTTGAAATCTGCACTAGTCTTACGTCCTCCACTGCAGGTTGGCGACCAACCTTTATAGCCGAAGGCTTTGGATGAGGGCCACAACCGTCCTCCGCTTTAGCTATGGGCGCTCTTTTAGCGTTCCAGTCCACTTGCAAACATGAATTGTACTAACGCCAATTATTTCATTCCACATAGAATGTGGCCTAGTGCGATCAGCCACCATCAGCTGCATACAGCTGGACGGAGAACCGAAAGCATACTTCTGTTGACATATCCTATCTTTCGTTAATATTACGTCGTAGCTTCTCTTCTCACCCATTCAATGTTCATTGGTCTGCAGATCCCAGCCATGGGCACGTGAGTCTGTCATCCGAAGAATTGGCCAATAGAATTCCACCGCGCATATCGACCGCTTCTCATACCTCGTTCCTCTGCTTGAATCGAAGTCTTCAAGGTGCAACCTCTGAAACGAATCGGCGAAAAATGTTCTTTTGCGTGCACCCTTGACATTGAATCGTTCGGTATTTCCTGAGACTTCGAAACTCCAGTACAAGATCATGTATGGTACTGCACCTTCGTTATCTAGACTCTACCGCCCAGATCTTTATGCATCTCCTGCAGCGCTTTGCGCCTGCTTTACTATGGCTCTCAGCTGGCGGGACCCCCTTGCACTGCTCGTTTCATAAGATTCCGCACTGGTCAAAACGACATCCACTGGCTTCTGTATATTAGGCAATCCGTTGTAGCTGTGATTCCTTGAAATACACGTTTTGAGGGGAACTAACTGCTCTTCTGTCCGGAGGAGTTCCCATGTTGTTCTACTCACCGGCGATCTGAGTGCCTAAGAAGGGCTTCTCAGCTCATCAGAGCCGAGGCTTACTGGTCTGTTCAGCTTGGCCAGTAGTGATTGTATTTTGCAGTTTTTTTTATTGAGCAGCATTCGCTCATCAGAAGCACTTGTTTCAGAGGTAGCGGGCGCCCACGCGTGCCCCTACTGATGAATAACCATGGAGCCAGACTTTCCGGGGAGGTCTAAGAAACAAATTCCACTTTTAGCCAAAAGAATCCCTGTGACCCACGGGTTAAATTATGTAGGCAAACAAGTCCCTGCAAATCGATGAACTCCACAGTCTTAGGAGATGTCAGACGCAATAGAGGTGAGGTAAGAATCATCATTCGTAGGTCAGGAATTTCGGTTTTATGTGATATTTCGGTAGTCCTACCATATAGGCAGTTGATTTCATAAGTCGCACCCCAACCTCTGACCTTGAATTCCTTCGAAAGCTTAAAATACGTCATCCTGAAAGGTGTTAGTGATTATCAGAAGGCGACAAGCACTAACAGATGTCTATTTTACCAGAATGATGGCGAATACAATAGTTAGGTGCACTTGATAAAAATAAATACAATGCAAGAAGGGAATAAGCCAAAAAGTAACTTATCGTTTGAGGACAACTGTTGAGAGTTCTTGAGTGAAGTTCCGGACGCTGGACGTGTCTTCTCTGCAGTATAGCTGTTACACGTGTACCGTAGTTGCCCGTGGAGACTTGTGGAGCTCGGTTGACCTCCTGTCCTGTGCCCGTGTGTGTGTGTGTTGGGCAGAGTTGAATGCCTATTTATCATGTGCAATGTGAAGAGAGGGGTTTCCATTTGTGTTTGATAATTGCACGAACATGAATACAACTTGACCTGATGTGGTTAAAGTTCGTAAGCTTGGCGCGTGACGCAGATGGTAGCCGCGTAAACAAAAATGGATGGGAAATTGTAGTGTGCACGTTGTCGGCTAAGGTTGCAAGTGGGACAGGAATTGTTAGGTGATTTCAGTGTTTGTGACGCGAGATCTAGTGAGTGACCGTTATAAAGGCAATCAGCTCAAGCATACTTATGGGGAAATCTGATGAAATACGAGCTTTATGAAAACGGAGAAGCTAAGATAGTCTGGAACTTTTTTCACCTGAAAAACAGAACAGGAATAAAAACCGCCTGTTCATGAGGTAATCAGAATAATATCAGGAACCACTATCGTGACCACTGGACTGAACATTTTGGGCAAAGTTTATTTGACCCTCCTGCACTTGGACTCGATTCTTGGTCTGTGAGTTGAGACTCCCGTTAGTATCTGATGTACAGATAAGTGTTTCTGCCTCAAAGCACAGTCGGCCACAGAGTTAGATGGGTTCTCACCAATGTTATTCAAAGACGCCGGTTTTTTTAACCCTGACTAGGTTTTTTAAGTAAATTTAGGCACAAGAGTGCACCTTCAAAGTGCAGAGAACTACTTCAGGATTTCCCAGCCCAATGTCCCCCTTTGAGACTTAAGAATAAAGAACTTGCGTTCGTCAAAGGTTTACCTATCTTGGTAGCTGCCAAATGAAGCCAGTCACCGTATCAGGCATGGGTAATATTCGCCAGCTTGCATCATCTTTGGCATCGGAAATAAACGTCGCTGAGGTCAAGGGGCCGTGTCTACAAAACCACTGTGTATGGTTGTGAAACTTGGCCTCTCCGATATGAAGACCTCAAACGTCTCCAGATACCCAATCACATATGTCTGACTGCCGCCTACCAGCAACAACATTGTTTCCACTCCAAGCACTTGTTTCCGATAGGTTAGGTAAGGACAGGCCATGACGTGGCATAGTGAAATGAACCCGGCTACTGTCAGTTTAGGCGCTGTGAGAACTTCGTGCCTTCCTGGGGGGTGGTATTCACGTAAATTTTGCCGCAATCGGTTAAAAACCCTACAAGACATGATATGTAACCGGTCCCAGCCCCAAGCATTTTGTCATTTCCTAGTGGGACTGGCTAGCTGACGCTTGCTGAGCTTATGTTATGTAAGATGTAAGTAAGACGTTGGGAAAATCCCGCTCATGGTGTCTTTCCGTCATGCTTGAATGTTTTTATTTTAATGGCTTTGGAAGGTGTAGATAGCTCAATCGTGTGTAGTTTGCCTACCCTCCCGTTTATTTTCACCTTTTGCCTGGGTTCAAGGAAAGTTTAGTGCCCGTTTCCATTGCCAGTGTATTGCTGTTCATGATGACGGTGAAGATGAAGAACGGTCGTTCGACTGCGTGGTTGTATTCCCATCTGCAAGTGGGCGCTATTCACAGCGTTTGCTGTCACATATTCTCCCTTCCAAAGTAAATAAACATATCAGTGACGATTAGTTCACTCCACTTCGGTGGGTTGTTTAATCGTGAGTTTCTTGGCCGTTTATTGATTTGATACGCCCCCCCCTCCTCAGCCACTGTGAAATGCATTGTCACCAACACAAAGTACTGACTCTCGCCAACTGTCAACAGAAATGACTTCGGTGGATCACAACTCTCCGATGCGTGTTTCGATTCTAGGGTGTGATTTGTCCGAGTTCAATTCCCCTTCGTCATTTTAAGCAACTTCGAATTCCGAACACAAGGACCCAGACCTATGCGTAACGCTTCGGATATTTGACGTATTTCGATGTAACCATGCACTTTGCTGGTTGGTTGACATCAACAAAAGAACTAAAGAATAAATCTAGTTGAATAAGTAGAGCCACAGACGTTTGTTACTCACAACTTCCATCAATAGTATACAGTCCCACATAATGGTAACGGTCACCCATGCAACTATTAGCTAGCTAGGTGGAACTTGTTTATTCTAGGCATGAATGAGACCGTAGTGAAACCCTTAAATTTTTGTTTCGTTTGAGCTCTATTTAGATCACTAAGCGATACATAGTTTAGTACTCAGTCTAACTTAACGAATGTTCTTGAAAAAGCCCTTGGATAAACTCCACATCACGCAGTCATTCCTGAGGTAGGGGGCCTTACTTGACTGATTCACACCACAAAGCTTAAGTTGACCGGAAATATGGAGGAACATATAACATGATGTTCGAAAACCGAGGACCATCATGGGAAACAAGTCATACTTGTCCATGAAAGAATCCTCAACCTCAATGAAACCAAGTATTGTAATAACTTAAACCGACAGGTTAAAAGTAGGAAACATTGATTCTGTAACTCTCACCACCCTACTCATCAACACCTGCGTTTTTGACAGTAGCACAGATGTTCAGTGACTTATCACCGGGGAATTTCCAATAAATCTTCGCTGTAAACACAAATAAATTAGACAATTGAATGGACCGACAAACATTGCAAATGGACATTGGACAGCTCCACAGCTGTCGCACAAACAGTGGTGCGGTACATCACTGTACCTGGTCATGTTGAGCATTGCGTGCAGCTTCTGGGTGTGTTACCTTTTTCAGGTAACATTTTCGGAAGAACTTATGCTTTTGTTTGTCAGCAGAAATCAATCATTTAGCCGTAAGATACGCTTTCCTGCGACGAATACAAATGTCAGCACCTGTTTGAAGCTTCACGTCGTGAGTGTGATCAAGTAAACAATCCAAACATGCCCTTTTCTAACTGTTGCTCATCTTGTACAAACATATCTAGTCACATGTTTGATTTCCGGAATTTTCATGTACTGAAAGCACCTGAGGGGGTAAGAAAAGCAACACTCAGTTCAGCATAATTATAGGTTGAAATGAATGTATCCAAGATTTAAAACTCAAACCTAGTTGTTGAACTCTATTTCATCTAAATTCTTTCAAATGATCAGCAAGACTGTGGGATTACAGGAACAGGTTGTTCCCTTTTTTCAATACATCCAAAGATCGAAATTGAACCGTCTTGCCGGTTGAGTACAATTGAGATTCCTGTGTTTCTCTCTATAGTTTTCATTGCCTGGGGAATATAAATAGTGATGGCAATTGTTCTGTTTTCATTTGAAGAAAGATGTAAGTAATTTAGTGTCAATCAGTAGTGTGTTACGCGTTTAATTTTGGAGCTTATGAAATTTCATATGCGACGACCCGGAAAAGAACGGAACAGACTTCAGAGCATCAAATTCTAACTGAATGTGGAAGTGTGCCACTTTTTGCGTCAGTTATTCGGATTCAGGACGGATGCCTGCGAATTCTTAACGGCATCGTCAAATTTGAGAGGAAAACGATTAGTACAGGATTGCCAAAGGCTCCTCAGATTTCAAACTAATAAATAAATAAATAAATAAATAAAAAAAAAAATAAATAGATCATGAGTAATTGCTTGACCTCGGGATTAAATGCGTCCAAAGCGAATTTCGGCCGGAAGAATTTGTTTCTGTGGAATTTGGAAAGAATTGATCTCTAGGTTTTCAAAAAAGCAAAGGATCCTGAATGGTTAGTACTTGTACAAATTTCGCACTTTAGGATGCTCAATAGGGATACAGGTTTTTCCGTATCTGTATCGTATAACTCTGTATATATTTCAAGGGGTGCTGAGTCCCGGTAGACGTAACTCCGCTTGAAACACTGACTGCAGCAGCGTTCTTGCTCACCGCCATTCGCAAGTAGTGTGTGGGTCAGGTTGAAACAGCCAGATGATTTATTGCAAGACCCGCATTCAAAATTTCTTATAGGCTGCAAGTTGTACGCAAGTAAGCTAGAGTGGATTTGTTGAAACCTACTACTCATAATGTTGCTGAAAACTCTTCTGCAGCAGCTTTATGAGTAGTGTGTTACATGTATGCAAGGTGTTGCGTATCGTACCGGCTGAAACATGAGGAGGCCTGTTACAGCACATTCAATTGCCTGAGAACATCATAAACGAGAGATTCAGTTGGGAATGTTTTCAAAACCAAATTAGTATGCAAATGAGTAGCTTTGTAGATACTGCATTTGCTTTACGACATACAGCTCATGCAATAATGAGGTTAGAATTGTGTTGTATTGGGATTATGTTTACTGAATTTAGTCAACTAACCAAAGGTGTATCTTATCAAGTCTACTTTCCAAGCTAACTTCCTACTATCCTAACATAAATTGTCTGGTCGTTGGTTCGTTCGCTGAGCTGGGCAATTTGATTGATTGACTGATCAAATTGCCCAGCTCAGCGAACAAACCGATGACCATCTACGCTACGTAAGCTACCAACATTTTCCTCTATAGATAATTAGCTAAAGAGTATACGTAATTTGGCGTAATTTGGCGCTCAGGCAGAACATAAGTTTGACGGAAATTTAGGGACGACGCCTAGCTGATGAACCCCAAAAGGAGGTCGTGGGTTGTTGAAGAGTTTTCAGCAACCTTATGACAAAACCTTATGACAACCTTGCGACAAAACGTTTGCATTCAAATTGCCCAGCTCAGCGAACAAACCAACCACCATCTACGCTACCTGAGCTACCAACATTTTCCTCTATAGAAAATAAATTGTCTGCTTAATTCAATCGTCAGATTAATAACCAGCACTGGAATACAGCACGATTGTAGGCCTGT
>SJOL01000802.1:552075-583738 GCA_004794785.1 Opisthorchis felineus | reverse complement strand
ACAGGCAAACTCTAGCCTTTTTCGGGTGCTTTTGGGCTCAAAAATATCCTTTCAGGTGTATCACCCTTTCGATGTCTAGCTGCTATGTCACCAGAAGGAAGCACGATGGCTGGGATACTACCAAGTTGCTCAAGTCTAGACAGGGGAAGTCGGGAGACAGAGGTTGGATTCGAACCACGGACCTTCTGGTCAGTAAATTCGCGCTCTAACCACTGAGGCGTCTCGCCACCCTTTTGGGCTCAACTGATGCGCGTAACGCTGCTTTATACGGGCAGTATTTTTATGGCGCACTGACTGATTTGATTTCTCGAAGATCACCTGTGTCTACCGGAAGCCAAAAAAACTAGAGAAGCGTCTTCGTAATGTACTACTCATAAGGTTACTGAAAATTCTTCGACAGCCTACGACCGGTTTCGCACTTCTTGGGGCTCATCAGGTAGGTGCAGTCCACGAGTTTCCATCAACCTTATGTTCTACTTGAAACCAAATTGCACAGAATTAGCGAAATACACTCATTTGCAAACAAATTTGGTTTTTCGAGAGACTCACCTGGAACCCAGCTGGATCTCTCGTTTGTGATGTTTCGAGGCAACCGAATGTGCTGCACCAGGCCATCTATTCCACCAAATGACCTACTACAGGTCGCATGCTTTCCGCGGATAATTAGCTCACATTAAAGTAGTCGAAAGGTGAACAATGTCCTATGTTCATAAGTTTATTTTGTGTAGTTCTCGAACTTAGGGTTGCTATGATACGAAATTCTAGGTTAAATATCGATCACATCTCATGAAAAGAGTTTCCACACTGAAGTTGAACAAAATCTCACCGGGTTTTCCCTAGACCAGTAGTCCACACGATCACTACGTTTGCGTATTCGGTACTGTTTTACATTTCTCTCAGATCATCGCTCTTTCATTGTTTGAAAGCTCACTTTACAACCTCGTTTCTTGTTGCTGAAGAATCTAGCCAGTCCAGGTATTTTCAGTAGCATTTACTCTACTTCAAAACGCAGTGTACAAGACAAGTGAGAGTAGACGAGTTCCTAATCTTTCATCGACAGTGTGCTTGCAGGAAACTGACGTAGAACGTGTTGATCACGTTCTTGACCAACTTTAGGGCACCGATGGTCTCGGGCTTACGGATATAATACACCTTGATTACCGAGGGTATGATCCACACTTCCGATTGCAACACAGTTGCAAGAATCACTGTTGCATCTTTCATGTGCAAAGTTGCTTTTCCTGGTTGACACATATCTTACGTAACTCTTTTTACAATAGAATTAAATAATAGAATACCGGTCCTTCACTCTGTGCCCATCAGTGACCAAATACATTGCATCTAGACCCACATCAGTTCGCTTTGGTTCATAAACGATAGAATGGTGCAGTGCGCAGCACACTAGTCTTGTGTTTTTCTCCAGTACACGGAATTCGGTTGGCTGATGTTCGGTGTGAGGAAACAATTGAGGTTTCTTGTGTTTCCGCGATGTTGAAAGGTAAGACTTCAAGGTCAAGGGAATGAAGGACAAAGGACAATGTCCTTTGAATCAGTTCGCTGCCGGAACGGCTACCGTCGCTCTTTTTTCATTCACCTCAAATATCTCTTTTCAATGTTATCTTCCCTGAACCAAATCGATTAGTAACCTCATCTCTGAGTGTACAGATCACAGGTTTTCCTGTGCGAACTACATCCCAAGTTCATCATACTCCTAATTTACTCGACTTCGCCAACCGGCAGTGTAGTTTTGTGCATATTGGTCATTAGTTTACACTATTTGTTCGATGCATTTGAAAGTTTAGACCTTCAGAATTGTATAGCTGGAGATGAGTCTGCCGAAAACAGCTTTTCAACCTGTGCATCTGTTCACCGAAAATGCGTTGTCGCTTTTATGTTCAATGCGGACAGCTTGGTGGTTAAAGCTCGAACTTATGACCGCAAGATCCCTGGTTCGAACCCAAACGCAGCATCTTAAACGCTCCCGTCTACGCTTGGGCAACCTGTCAAAATCTCAACCCTCGTGCAGCGTTACGATGGCATGACAGCCAGACACCGAAAATGTGGTAAGGCAAAACGATTAGTGTTATACTATTAATAATAATAATAATAGTAATAATTAGTAGTAGTATCAACGTGCCTACGAATCTGGATGCTTGGAGGACTGTGCTCTTGGATCTCGATTTCCTAAAGTATTCTTCCACCGATTTTAATGAGGTCAGTTTCGGAACTCAGTTACTAAGATCTGAACCCAGTTACGCTCATTATATCTGCACTTGTTAATAAATCCTGTCACCCCACTTTGTCTGCCTCATTAGAGACGTAACTTCACAACTGCGCGTTACTTCATACAATTAGTGCAGGTTTGATGCGAAACAGTCCTCTGTAGCCTTAGGATTCTATGCAGGGGGGAGACGAATTAGTCGGTCGACAGTTTGTCTGATCCGGTTTGTGGTTGGAAGTAATTTCAAGTGTGTTTCGCTAGGAACAGAAGGTAACGAAGGATCAAATACAACATTTAGGGGAAGACAAGAAAATACAATGTATTTGCAGCCATTTCGGTGTAAAAAACCTTGTCATTAGGAAGGTTGTTCACGGTCCTCCGAAATGCTCAGCAACAAGAAGCCTTTCGTTCCAAATGAGACCCTTCGAGTAGATGTAGACGTAGATGAGTGGTACAAAAGTGAGCTGTGGATATCATCCTGAAGCGCCCGACAGAATGGTTTCGCAGCTGGTATTTGTGCTTCAGCCAGCTTTTTCTCCCCAGGGGGTCCCACTACTCATGAGTAGTCAGTAATTTACTGGTCTTCACAGTGGGCTTACTCCTAAATACTCTTATGATAATCCCCACCAAAAGCATAGTACTAGTTCTGGTTTAGCGGCAACAGCTTCTTACTGGAGACCGGTAGCTAGATAGTCTGAGCAGTCCAAATTCAGCTGCATTTCTTCTAATTGTAACCCAAGATTCATGACAGTTTTAATTTGAAGCTAGTCAGTGTTGAAAAGCTGAAAAGCACTGAATAGCTGCGTCACCAATATTGTGAATCGTCAGAAGTGCGCGTCTCACCAAACTCTAGTAGAGGGTTTTGAATCCGCCACCTTGCGGTCAGTAGTTGGACGCTTAACCGTTTGACCACGAGCGGCTGACCAGCAGCGTCGTTAGCTGTTACGTGAGTAGAAATTTCACGTGAGAAGTACTTGCTCGAGTAGCCAGTCAACACGTGGGACTACGTGACTTGAATCCAGTGACTGAAGACTGAGCGGCACCATAACCTAGGTGCTAGTAAACTACACCGCTGATCAGCTGCTCGTGGCCAAATGGTCAATTTTTCGAACTATCAGCTGAGAAACCGCGCGTTCTAGACTCCCTGGAGTTTGGAGAGATGCGCACTTCTGATGGTTCCCAAGAAGGATGAAACAGTCGTGCAGTGTCTCTCGGCTTTTCAGCATAGAATGACTTCACCAGTACGAAGAAATGTGCAATGGGACTCTTATATCTCCTCACACTACCAACAACCTTGACAATTGATGGCATGACTAAGGGATTTCTAAGGCCAAAGGAAGCTAAACAAAACTATCTAAACTTTAGGAGCACGAATTCACAAAGTTGGACCTGGATTGGTCGCCAGTGAACACAATATAAGGCTGTGTTTCATTTACTGCTACGTACTTTTCTGGGCCCCCACAAAGAACTAGGCAGAAACAAATATACAGTCAGTTTATTCTTACTGGCAGTTAAAACCGACAACATTTCAGTCACTTGCCTTCGTAAATGTCTGTGTATCACAAGAATTTCCTCGTTTTTTGAGTGTTATTCATCCCTGGCTATTCACAAAACGGTTTGAATGCCTCTCTAATGACCTTAGCTGGATTCGTCAATCCATAGAAATGAATGTACTCGCACATGGGCCAAACAAGTAGGTTTCTGTTTATCTCACCCTATGCAAATGAGTCTCGGGATGAAGCATTCCTCACCCCTTCTCCCTGTCGCTTCCGTTTATAGTGAGTTGGGATGTGCTCACATGAGTGTGTTACAAAGTGGACATGGCTTTGAAACAATACGCTTCCGCAATAGTGTGTGTTGGGAATTGATACAAACCGAGTGAACGTAATGTAGATGGGAAGTGAATAGTCCTTATTCGTTTTTGACTGACTAATCAGAAAGGATTTGAGGATTATCTCCAGGGGAATTAAGTTTATCCGGAAGTTGTAAAAAGATTTGCCAAATGTCCCTGTGACAAAAAAACTGTTAGTACAAATGTATTTTAAAGAATTTGTTTGCCTTATTCGAATCGCCAGTAAGGCTTTTTCAGCCTTTCAATCTCACCTGCCCTTAATTCCATCGGTTTAGATGTCATCTTTTTGCCAATCTACTTGTCATCCAGCCTGCAGTGTCGTAAAAAAACATGAAATTATGGGCAGCACACGTTAAAAGATGCCTACCATGTGTTCAGGCTTTCAAGGTCACACAGGCTTGTTACACATGTTGTTCAGGTGATCACTGCTCTGTTCAGTGAACTGGGCATAAAGTGGACAAATAGTGCGCCAACCTTCAGTTAACCTTCAGTTAATTTTGGACCCTCTGAGAGCCTAACCCATGAAAATGTATATTCCAACTAAAATCCTGAATTCATATAAGTTGTCTAGATTACATTTGCGGAGCAAACTGTCCTGTACGCAAAACCAACACGAACGTTTAAATGTGTCTGATCCGATTTGTAGTAAAATTTCTCGCACAGATATAGCTGCGTTCTCACGACGCTGCCTTATTCTTTTTTTCATTATGACTGTTCTCTTAACTATTCGTTAGTTCGTATTTTTCATTTTCTACTGTCTTTTTGGGAGCTGTTCTTCCATGACGCTTAACGTTTGAATGAGAATGGACTCGAGTGGTACGATTTCAAATTTTGATTCACAATGATAAACAGTTTTTGAAAGTTAGTCATGTGGAAGGCGTGACAAAAGCTGGAAACAATGAGAACTATAAGAGGGTTGGCACGCTTGTTCACCTCCCCATAGTTCCGAGTGGGTGGCCAGACTGGGTGGGCTAAGAGTACAGCAACTCCAGACGGACCTGCCCACCCAAGGATGCTTCCAACCTACTCTCGACAATGAAAAACATAGTTTGTATTTCTAAATCGAAACGGTTTTTTAGAAGCTGTCTTTGGTGTTACATGCTTTGTATTGTCCCACTTCAGCAACTGCTTCTAAGCTTAGTTTGGCGTTCGTTGAGCTTTCGTTTAGGTTTCACAAGACAGAGTTGTCAGATCTGTCACCCCTAACTCGATACACCGCACAGTTTTGTGAGAAAGCTGTAGCAGTCTTCTCTCATACGGAGGTTTACCGCCGCAGAGAAGTAAGGCGCGGAGATCCACTTTCCCCAATATGCTTCATCATAGGGATGGATGAGGTTCCCAGATTGCTGATGCCACGACTGCGATGCCAGTTCCATCACACCTTTTTTGGATAGTTTTTCCTTTTTTGTTGACCGGGTTGTGTGTACTAAAAGCCATGCTTGCCTTAGGAGGAAGTCCAAAGCTGCTGATGTCGAGCTGAAAAGGACCGGTTTGACGACAAACGCTTCGAAATACGAAGGCAATGCTGATTTCTGGGACAGCAAGCATCGAGTGACCAGGGTTTCACTCGAACCCTTTCGCTTTGGCGAGGAAATCATCAACACACACCGTGACATATTTAGAAGTCCTCTTACGTTCAAGGAGAAAGGAGTCCACAACAGTCAACAGTAGCTGCTGAAATAGTTCGATGAGGTGACGCATGCCCTATTGAAGCCGCATCAAAGAATGGAGATCACAAAGAACTGTCCAATATTGAGGAGGACACATTCGCTGGGGCTCGGCAAAACCCGCCACAATACTCTCAAAATGTTGGATAATTATATCAGACCATCTAATCGTGGCTATCTATGCAGTATCGAGTACTACTCTGTATCTTATGATCATGCTTTAGGCAAGGTAACTCGGGACCGCAACCTTCAAAGTTACGTGCGTGAACACAAAGGAACAAATGTTGGCTACCTGGCGGGGTAGTCCGCCCAATAGCATGAAGGTCGCGGCTTGCAAGAGTTTGTCGCTTCACCTCTTCCCACGGGTATTCAGCCGCGGTACTTAACGCCTGTGCAGCCTGCTAAGGACAGGGGTTAGAAACGCGTAGCCACATAATGTTGACCAGGTGCTCTTATATCATCAGAACTCCGGTCAACCGGAAAGTATGGTCCACATTCTGCGGCCCGGTTGGATTACTCATGATACTCGATGTGCTTGCCATAATCGGATTTCAAGGGAACTTGAGAAACTCTTCCGTTTTCTGAGGTACACCGTCTCCGAGGCGTTTAAAGTATCTTCTTTGATATCTTTCATCAAGCATAGTCTCGGATGGGCCCGGAGGGATTGTGTGGCATGCTGGCGGTTGTTTCTTTGATATCATCTCGGTCAAAGGTGTCACCGATTATGAAGCTTGTTTTCGGGTTCCTAAACCGGTGATCATTTCATACAAAGTTATCTGTTTTTCTCAGTCCGCCAAGGCTGGTGTTGGACTGGAGCTTCCTAAGGTGAATTGTGTTTGCCCAGCATTTTGTACTCCCTAGGAACTTAGGACAATTTTATTCGTGGCACATGGTGTTGAGTGTTCTTCCTTACCAATGTCTCTCACGCCTAACCTTGTATGATGGACAACTTTGTGTCTGAAGTGCGAGTTCTTCTACAGTTGATGAGCGTGTGTTTCCATGCCAAATATTCTTACACACCTTGGAGATCATTTCACCTGACTGAAATACTATTAACGATACGTCTGCAAATGGAAGATTTTCCATTTATAATGTATTCCTTCCACATCAATCATGTCCGTGATCACGCTATTCAAAAATAGTCGATGGAAGAATGCGTAGCCAGAACAACTATTTCTCCATCAGGCAACTAAATCAATGGTTTTTCCGTTGTCCATCGGTAATCAGGCAACCCCCTCGTTTGCAAAAGATAGACCTGACATCCATCAAAATCTCTTCTAAGTTCGCCCCATTGATGCATCTGGCAGAAAAGAAAGATCTGACGGCTATTCAAGGCGTCAGTTTGAAATGGGTTTCCGACACAGTTTGCCTCCGGGATTCTGCACTTCCTAGTTGGGAAGGATTCAAATAACATCTCGACGAAGCCTTCCGCATCAGGCATAAAATCCGTCATGTCGCATTACGTGTTCTCCGATACGTGCAGACCAAAGTGATTGCATTTGTCCCTGTAAATTATGCCGCGTCTGACTGGCATTCACGCGTTGCTGAACAAATTACGGCTGCTTACTGTCCCACAGACTTTTACACGTTGTTTGGAGTGGAACGTCCCAACTAAATGGCATAAATTGTCCAGGTGAATAAACCTAAAGTGATTACTGACCATTTAAAGCGTTAAATTGGAATGGGGGGGTCAACCTAATAGCAATATTACCAGCGTTTCATGACCGCATGACCTCGAAATCGAGGTCATGCGGTCATGAAACGAGGTGACCCCAGGGAGGAAAGAATAAGGCTTGTGTGGTTAAAGGGACGGGTGGGATAATCGACTTCCTTTTTGTTAGCAATCACCGCCATCTCATAGCCGCGATCCAATATTGATCCTTCAAGAAGGATCTTCTCAAAGAGAAGCCTTCCCTTGGAGAGTTTGAGGTAACGTATTTCGTAAGCCACGGCCTAAACTGCAAACTCAGAGGAGCAGCCAACCCTAATAGAAGCCAAAATTGTCCCCGGGTGATCTGACGTTATTTCGTCTCAGTTCTGATAAGCTCGACTGATTCGTCTGACTAAATCACAACCAGATGGCTTCGAGTAAACAAATCAGGCGGTACCATTTGGTAGGATACTTCCTGTTCAATAGCGCTTCAAAGAATCCGAGCAAATTCCATCCTATCAACGCGGTGATCATATGATGAAGAGCTGCAGTTTTATGACAGACGTGTAAAATTCTGTATTTTGCGCGTGCGACTCGCAACCTTGCGTACGTAGTTTCAAGAAAATGATAGTGGGTATTCATCTATCTATTCAGCTATCTAGAAATTTCCTATACCACCGAGTTGAACGCATTGGGATCACAGCTAGTCAGTCAGTCACTGTTAGATACCCACCCAATAAATGCATTCAATCAGTTGGTGGGCAGTGTTCCACCGGCTTCTGCGATTTACGGAAGTAAACTATGTGCGCAATTGTCCGCGATCTGCCTACAAGCTTGTGTTTCGAATGGAAACGAGAAAACATACCGCACATTTGCTACAAGCAGCAAACCAATTCCTAGGTTGAAAATCATTGTAGAATCTGAATGCTGGTTCACGTGAGTGCGTAAGTTAGCCTTCCAGATAAAGTGTATCAAGCTACGTTCGTAGTTTACAAACTATCGATCTCTGGGACAAATTTTTATAAAGCGGTCCCTTCATAAATTCGTCAGAGGCGGAATCTACTGTTTCAAATATCCTTGAAAGCTGTTGATCAAACTAACCCCTTGATTTTCTAACCATACTTCGCTGTGGGTAAAAGTCTTTAGCAAAAAACGGTCCTCGTTTCCTCTGCAAAATAGTCACATTATCCCTGGATCCCGGTTAAGGTAAGCAATATTATTATATTATTATTATTATATATTATATATATTATGTATTTATACATATTATATATATATGTATTATTAGCAATACCAGAGAAATGTCTGCAGAGTGGTTGTTGCATAAAGCGGTTTGTTGAAACTTAGTCCGTCACTATGACTTTTAACCTTCGATCATCGGCGACCTCAGTGTCCTTCCAAACGCCGAAGGGAGAAGTAGCGAAGAATTTGACAGACTACTGTCAGACGTAGAAGTTAACAAACCCACAGTTTGTATGAGGTGCGTCAATCTGCATTCATCTTGGCAGTTGTTGATCGTGGAAGTCTACATAGTAGGCTTTGCCTTTTTTAGGTCTCAATATTGCATCCAAGGGTGTTGCTGATTCCACACGTGTTGGGTCGCCCCAGTTCGCTTGATTTTCCATCTGGAGCAGGAATTGCTGAGAAAGCGCGGTGTTGTATTGGAGTCTCATAGTTCCACTGATATCGGCCGCACATGGATAAAAGTTTATTGTGGTATTGGTTGGGGCAGAACCTCTTGGTGTTGGGCAACTTCAAAGAAGAATGTGTCTTGTGGCCCTCAAGATCTAGTAACATCTTTCCGCCCCAAGTAGTCGATCGACAGTGGCTATCACCAACTACTTGTGACGTCTGTTGATAGGATGAGGAGATTTGTGAAATTTTCAATGAATGTCTCGTCCCGTGAATGAAGTTGAACTGTGGTCGAACTCCTAACCGTTCAGCTACGGCCCGCTGACCAGCAGTGTACTTAACTCGCATTTGGAAAGGATATAACGCCTTTCCTTCTTCAGGCACGGGATCCGCATCATGTGATCACACGTGTTGACTAGCTCTTCGAGCAACGTTTTTTTCGTGGGGAAGATCCACCTCTCGTGTCAATTAGTCTTCCGTCTGAGCTACTTATAGGTTGTTGATGATCACAAGAGATTTATCAAAATTTTTCAGTGGAGATTTCTCTGTGTACCTGAGGTCATTTTCATCCATCCGGAACAGACTGCCTTCAGTTACAGAACGAAATCTGCGGTGAAAAATTGTGATGCCACCTTGGCTCCATGTACAGCACAGACTGTCGTGGTAAGTCGATTCCCCGGGGCTTTTGGCTGTTGTCATACTAAACCCGGTCAGCGTTAGAACACAAATCGTTGAAAGTCAGATACCAGGTGCGACATCTTCCTTCAGCATAAAAGATTTGGGGGACAATGCTCTGCATTAGAGAACTGTTATATCGACATTAAACATGTCCTGCGGTATGTGGTTTTCATGTAGCAATGAATGTCTTCTACTCCAGTTGAAGACAGTTCCCTGGTTAAACTGGACCCTCAGTCCACATCATGAACAAGCAATGCTGGGTGATTTGTTCATTGTTTTGGTCCAAAGTTCACAGGAATCAAGTTGTTCTTGGCGATGAGTTGTTTTTATATATGTACCCTACAGAATGGTTCCTATTCTTTGCCGTTAAAATGTTGCAGATGCATTCTCGTCTATTAGTTACCTTTCGTTTCGTCCGCGTTGCATTCCCTTCCATGTTCCGTAATGTTTTTCGTTTCTTCTGATGGCTCAAGTGGTTGGACCGCGAATCTACTGACCGTGGTTCGAACCCGACCCCTGCCTCTCGACTTCCCCTGTCTAGACTTGGGCAACCTGGCAGTATCCCAGCCCTCGTACTTCCTCCGGGTGGCATGACAGCTAGACATCGAAAGGGTGATACACCTGAACGATTTTTTCCTGTGATGAATGGAACACATTCTTTTTGGCCGCGGGCGTTTTAGCAATCGTTAGTGCACTGTCATTTGCATTGCTTTGCGCAGTAACTTTCACGCTTTCTTCCTAAATAAACGTTTTCCTCTTTCTCGGAACCAAAGTCAGACGACAATCCATGGCAGCAACACAATGCAGGCTACGAATGACATGGGATTCGATCACAGATATTGAATATCGCTCATGAATTACGTTGATAACCGAAGCCTTGTTGCCCATCATTTTGATGCGACATTATAGCATCTTCCTTTCTGTGGATGTGAATATCAGTCATACGGTTAACCACAAACTTAACGGATGAGTGCCACTCAAGACTGGGACAAGCGTGACAAAAGCCCAAACGGTATTTGAAAACCCTATCATGTGGAAGACTACACACGAGATCCCGACATGCATGTAACTGAGGCACTGACCGTGAGAGGTAGTGAGAAGTACGCACCAGCTATCGCGGTCTGCAGTTTTTCCCTGTCCGTATGTGACCATGCTTACGTGCTTCATACATTTAAAGTTTGGCTGGGAAGGTTGATTTTTTCGTGGCATCCATTCGGACAGATTTTATTAATCAAAATTCAATAATGCATACAAACCGGTAAACAACCACTTGCATGCCAGATTAAACAGACGTCAGATCTCTGACAAGGGGTCACTACAGGGGGGATCGTATTACGGAGAGTTTACTCTACTATTGGTCGGTCTCCCGAACAAAGGCCGATTGAAGCCGGAGGCAGGGTTGGCATTTTGCATCCGGTTGGTCACACATAGATTGAAAACAAACAGGTGACTTGAGTGACGTTATTGTCACAGTCAAGAAGTGAATTTACTCTTCACCAAAGCCTTGCACAAACTCATTTTTGCCGAGTGTGTAATGAAGTCGGGACTCTTTTCGTCCACAAACACAGATAATACTGGCATTAGGAGAGGAAAGCACTTTTTAGCAACTGAACTGAGCCGAAAGGATCACATTTAGCTCAGGCAGTCACCCGAGAAGTACACTGAAATTTGCTTTCCCCTCGTTGAGCGTGATACAGGCACCAGATGGGGAAAATACATTAGCTGGATGACACCCTTACACTTTGGCAAGTTCACCCGTTTAGGCTGTGCCATGATGACTGACAGGATATGCCTTAAATCTGCACGACGATATCATTTTAAACCTAGTAATGTGTGAAATAAAACCTCACAAGTGACTTGGCTAACCGTCAAAATGATCAAGCAGTCGTCCCTCATGCAGCACAGACTAAGTCTGAAATCGGCAATAAAACAGCCTGATCAGTTCCGTTACTCAAGTTAGCTATCCCGCTTTACCACGTTGATTTCTCCAGTTCCGTTTGGGCATTCGCAGACGGAACGTAGTAACCTCTCACGTAATCGCCAAAAAAGAACGTGAACTTTCTGAATGATGCACAAGGAACACTTTACATCTGAACGGAAGGGAAACGGCCACTGAAAGGAAACTACTTATAAGATTGCTGAGACCTCTTAGACAGCCCAAGATGGGTTTCGTCCTTCTTGGGGCTGAATCACCCGTTTCTGATATCCTTTAGCTGGGTTTTAGTTGAGTCTGTCGGTGAAACCAGATTAGTGAGGAAATACATGCAGTTCACGATTTCATACAACGTGTGTTAAAGTAGAACATGGGGTTGACGGAAAATCGGGGAGTGTACCTGCCTGAGGAGCCCCCAGGATTGGCGGAACTGGATGCGGGCTGTCCAAGAGTTTTCAGCCACCTTATGAGTAGTATGTTACGTCTAGACACATCGTCAAAAGTTACTGAATTATGCAGTCCGGCGTGAAACTGTTTCCTCGGTCCTGTAGTTGGGAAATATCCGGCTTTCATACTGGTGGATGGAAATTGGTTGCCATTTGGGAACTGTTCGTTGGCGACGAAAATTCGCTGCTTGTTCAGTGACTATCGACTGTAACTCGCAGTGGATAATGCACGCACTCAGTTCCGTATAGAGTCTCGTACAGCCTGCGGATGAACTGGGTAAGACAGTTTCTTCAAACTGTGGCAAACTAACCCACACTGATAAAAGGCATGTGAATAGATGCATAGCCTGGTCAGCTCCAGAACAAACGACGCTCACAAATTTACGTCGTAAGTTTACAAAGTATAACAGCTCATATGTCATGACACTACATTGCAGAATTAATCCTTGGCACGTTGGAAAAGGGCTTGTAAAATCGGTGTCCTACAGCTTCTGCCTAACTAGCCAAAACGTAGTTGTCTGCGGATTGTTAGCAAGCTTTGGAAATAATATGGCAAACTCCTCACTCTGACCCGAATAATTGCCCAGGTATCCTTTGTCCCCGCAGACCTTTAGAAGAAGCTCACTCACTTGTTCCGACGGTTTGGCGATAGTTGCTGAACCGTCTGAATAACTGGAACAGAATCGTGGTTGCTGCCGTGTGAAACAAAAATCGATTACTGCGAACTCAGTCAGAATTGGGCTGTAATAGGATAGGTTTACTCATCTTCCCCATCAAATGACTGACTGCATGGCCTACACTAAAATACCGATCAACCCAACAAGACGTTAAATGAAGAGCTATCCGGTTGTGCCACCTCATGTTATAGCAACCGCTCTTGGGACACGTGTCCTTTAGAGTGACAGCAATTGGAGTCACCGTCAAGGGGAATTGCGGTGCGTTTCCTGCTCGATAGCGGGTCGTAGTAGAAAAAATCCAGGTCGCAAATGCCTTGTCTCCAGATACGACTTTGAATGTTTACGAAAGCACTGGATTTTAGGCGTTACTGTTGTACAAACGGTCATGTTATTCCGTAGTTGCAGTCCAAAACTGATGTTCTGAGGGTCACGTACTTGAAACCTCATTGTCCAGCTGATAATTCCCAATGAGAACAAAGAAACTATAGAGCCTTTTGGCTTCCGACCACGTGCTTACCAAAACTACTGGATTCCCGCGAAACCTCACTCAATTTACTTACATGATGAGCGGCTGGTTACGTAAACTGATATGCACAAGAAATGTTTCCAAATTTTCACTATGGGGAGACTTCATTTAAGCACAGTTCCAGTTCCGAACTGAGTTCTCAGTTCGGCTGGCTGAAACACTGCTAGTTAAATGACATTCACCTACAAGCGAGACTCTCAAAGAGAAGCAGCGCACAGCAACATTCCATGTTGACTGCAACCTCAGGTTAAACTCCTAAGAGGGGCGAAACACAGAATTTCTCCGTGGTGGTCTCTCGAAATCTCTTCCAGAAATCTCTTCTGTGAGGTTATTTGTCATCTACGTATTTCACGTTTTACTTTAAAGGATGGTTTATCCGTCGGCACCCGTGTGACGGTACCGTTTACGCCAGATGTTTAGGTCAGCAGGAGGCCTAAATTCAGTGCAAAGTCTACCATCGGAGTGTAATACCGAGGGTTCTTGTTTCGAATTTGATAATCGGCTGAGTGAAAATACGAGATTAAACGAAGTGCGATCAGGGGAGTGTCAATTCTCTAAGCTAAGTCAATCCAAGAGATAGGCCCCCGTGGTACAAAGTCTACCATCGGAGTGTAACGACGGCGACTCTTCCTTCGACTTAGGACTAACATGTACTTTCGGATAAATAAATGCCGAATAAAGGCAACGCGTCAGAAAGACGAAGCGCGACATGCATAGTTGGAGCAATTTTGCAGCTTGTGCACAAACGTCCCAGACGGCAGAAAAACTAGCAGCGGAAAATAATGAAGTTAAACAATAGAAGTGAGGCCAAAACATCGTCATTTCTTCGCCTTGTACTCGGTTATTGTTTCGCCGTGAGGAAAACGTTTGGCAAGCAGACCGCCTGATTACTGATTCTGAGTAACCTCGTCTTTCTTCCAACTAGCTTCTCCTAAGGGTAACTACTGGTGAGAACCATCCAGAATCGGTTATGTTTAGAAGAGTACGAAACTTTGTTTCACAGTCCACGGTTATATGCTAATCAAAATAGCACTTCGATCTACCAGACTTGCCAACTGTGCCGTCAGTAATTTTGCAAGAAACCTTATTCTTTGTGAGCCTAAGTCCATCTGGAGTACTGAAGGCTTATGATTTGCTCAAACAGGTCTGCACATCTATCACGCACCGATACGGATAGTAACGACGTGGGAGTAGGTACTTCGTCATTTTTAAAACTTTAGATGAGGATTCTCTTCCCTAATGCGTTGGAACTTTCAAGGGAACAGTGGGACAGTAGCTGAAACCGCGGTGTAATCATTTTTGGTTCAACTAGACCGTCTTCCAAGACGCAGTACGCCGATCCATAAAAGTTCTTTGGCATTTTTAGGGACTGCGTACTCCTTGGATCAAAAAACGATGCTGGAGATGCCTTCGCAAACACACAAATGTCTTATTCTGATTGCATTCAAGAAAAGTCTGTTTGGGATTTTGGTTGCATGGCACGTCTGAGGACGGTCAACCGTAGAACCCACTTTGGAGACATATCGCACAATCGGCTAGCCCTAGATGCCCGTCTGCTCTGCAAACTGAATGGATTGTAGCAACTTTTTCATGAATCGTACATATATGCGTTCGTTCGTTCTACCAGCGGCATGGTGGTCACAGGCAACGACTTTGACTCCAACACCAGTTCTTTGGTTGTAGGGAACATGTAAATTTCAGGCAGCTGGAAATATGTCTTCTAGAACAGATTTCTGTTTTTGTTTGATACTGTTTTGGATTTGATCGCCGTTAGACGGTGGATACATTAGGAATAATTCTGACTGGCACTTTCGTTTTGTTGCATTGACCAAAGCTCTCCATGTAGCCACTGAAGGCTAATTGCAGCGCTTGTGTACCATATTTTGTGCCACAGAGAGATTTTAATGAACTGGATAAAATAGAGCCAAGTTTCCAGGCTTCTGAAACGAATACTCCTTGGCTGCGTGGCTGGAAGTCTCTAGAGTTACCTATCTCTGCCAAAGAACAAACGTTTCAAGGGTAATCTAAATGTTTGGCTCAGTTTTCGACCGGATCTCGGAAGCTAATATTTGGGGGAAAACCCCAAAGCACTGGTGCCGGTGGCTGACCAGCAGGTTGACCAATTCCCTTAAAGGAACCACTCCAAATTGATGCAAGTGTTCTCCTCACCCGAAACAGCTCATCCATTATGGTGGCAACACCACGTAAACCAATTTGTGATTAACCATCTAGGCTATCATAAATCTCTTCAGGCAACTCTGTTGTTCTTCGCTTCTTCCGAGTAGAACCATTCCATCACAGGAACCACACTTCTCCCACGGCATCATGGAAATGACGCTACACCCTTATTATTGAAAGGCATAATCTGTCTTTCGGTTATGTCTCGATTTGATAGATTACGTCCACAGAGTTTGCGGTAAGGGGCAATCAGCTTCCTTGTAGGCAGGACACGTCCCATGGAGCAACCACATCACATGAGGCGCCACAAAACGAATGCACATATATTCACACTAAACCAATCGCTTCGGTTGACAGGGAAATGACGCGAAAGTAGCATTAAGACAGTAAGTGAACTTTTCAACTTTGGCGCGATACCCACCGAGATTAGCTGACAGTGGAGAGAGCAAATGCATGATGAATCACAGACCAATGGGTGAAAATCCCGGTAGGCGAAAACACCTAGGTCACCGAGGGTTTGTGGAACATAGTCAACTCAAAGTTTTTGATTTGCTGGCTTCGCAGTGGTAATTTCTGAACAATTCGACGGCATTGTGATTCCTATCAAATGCAGCTGACAAGGAAGTGTTTTGACTACTAGTGTAATTGTGCAGACTACTGATAGACGTGCAAGTAGTGTTTAGTCCAACGTCAAAGACCCGTCCCTACATCTGACGGAAGGTTGACGTGGAAATTATTGAACCGCTTTGCAGCGTTTTTTTCATTATTATTCAGTGTTCAGACAGTGTCCAGTAGAGTCAAAGAGGACGCTTGAGGATGTTCAATTTTCAAAAACTCTGTGCAAGTGAGGTTTTTCTTCCGTGCATAATAGCTCGTAAATGCATAGTTCGTGTTGGCCGGTAGAAAATCCGCACGCCAAGGCACTCTTTCTTAGATTGGCAAGCCAAGGATCCACATCGCAACAGGATTAAACAGACAGTCAAAACCACGAAGTATTAAGGAACCGCAGCACTTCGGTTGCAAGTATCGCCAGAAAACGTAGCCCAATAATTTGTTCACACATCGTGGGAGACGTTGGCTAGCCTAATTCTGGCTGCCGACAATGTTGCTCTACTTCCGATCCTCCTGGAAACCACAGGTCAGGCAGTTTTCACCGCCGACAGTCACAGGTAGCCCAACGTGCTTTTTCACGACGCACAAATTTACAAAGAAAGTTTTCTAATCTAGTTATTCCGTTTATAATGTTTTATCATAAAGAATGCGCCTAAATTGTTATTTTGTCCGAAAATCTTCGTTTCCCAGGGTGTCCAAGTTTGATAATTACACCCTACGTGTTTCAGCTGGATTCATTTTACATTTTTTCATTCGTTTTCTTTAAACACGGACAACAGTCTACACAATACAAACCCTGGCTGGCATATGCGTACCATTTGAACGTTTTTTGACGATACAGAATAAACTAAACCTACTCGGATACCTTACTGACAGATCGACAAATTTATGCAACTCCTACCGTCTGGTGTTGGAACTAAAAATTTCCAGAATGTTTTTTTCCAAAAATATGCAGACGATACAAAAGAAAGAAAGAACCGAACTCCATACGGCTGAGAAAAATCTTGTCTGTATCAATTCTCCACACAATGGATTGACTACTAGACTTAATTACCAGAATGCTATAGAAGTCTCCCCGAGTATCTTTTGCAGACTACGCCCATTCGCATGCTCATGTCGGGCATCATCTATTGGCCATACGGCAAGACGTTTGTCGTCGCTGAGTATTCGTACAATGGAATGGATTTCTCGAAAGCTACGTCGTTTTCAGGGTTACCACATCATAGTATGGAATGTCTATGTATAATGAATTATTCTGCAAATTATCTACATGGGTGGTTTGTTTAAGTGAGCGAACCTCCAAGGTCATCAATCACCATCGACTGTGAATACGTTGCCTAATGTAATAAGATGTCGCAAATTGCGGTGAAAGGTGAATCCTTACAATGGACGAAATTTTCAGATAGTTCTGCAGTTGAAATCATTCATTGAGCTTTCTAAAGACCACATGGCCCTTGTGGATACAAAATATACGGCGGTGTCACTCCTGTAAATATGTTTTGCTATTTATATTCGATTGACTGGTCGAATACCGAAGTATGTGTTCGATAATTGCCATTCCGAGTTAACGTCGTGGAAGCCGCAGTCATTATTGCCGGATAAATCGTGCCAGGTTGGATGAACATAAAGCTTGCAGATATTGATGCCTTATGCAAGTTTGTTGTTAAACAGCGGGGTGCTCCATTTTAACTTGTAAAATATGCCAGGACGACCATGTCGTCGATCATAGCGGATAGCTGGACGAACGTAGCTGTACAGTGACCTTCCCCTGACTACAGCACGAACACGCGCCCGGTCTTCCAAAGTTTTGCCAGGACCAAAGGCATATTATCAGTCACAATCAACCCAACTATGCAGCACCTACTCAGCAGAGCTGGTCGATACTTCCAGTGGTAGTTGTATTTCTCCTGAGTGGTAAGGATCTTGCCGAATTCACCGGCCGCAAACTGCCTCATGTCACACGACGGCGTTCCATATTTCAGCAGGGCCCTGCAGGTGCCCAACTCCTCTTCGGTTAGCCGTCAATTTGCCAGAAGCCGATCGCACAAAAACTTAGAAACCTTATGGTTGTTTTCAAGATAATAAGAGGTGACTGTGAGGTGGTTTTCCTGTCTCCTTAAACGAAAACGCACTGGGCAGCCGGTGCTTCGCGTACTGTTTTTAATATTAGAAAACACGCTTACTCGGATTCCTCGACATTCCCTTTGTCTTGCGGGCCGCCCGCTGCTACACCCATTCGTAATACAAAACAGCGGTGGTAATTCGATTACTGGATGAACGCAGAAATACCACATAGTTATCCTTCGTGTATTCATTTAACGCCTTCTCAACTGCCGTGGCGGATGAAAAGGATCCAGCCCCCAATTTCTCAACAAATATACATAGGGCCATTTCGGAAGCCATAGCACAGCAAGTTCAAAGTCCAATGCGCGTCAAAAATTTAGAAAGGAGATTAATTAAAACAAATTTCAAATAAATGGACGTAGATTTGGGTTATTTTTGGTTTACCTAAGCATGCAACAAAATGCACCATTTTGGCGTAAAAAGTTTCATTCCACTCGCAAAGGTTTTACAGATAAAATCATTGTGTGTCTAAGGTGCGGCACGTTTATCAGATAGGATGTGATAATACAATTTTGATTCCATGAGTGGGGTTGGAAGAAGCCCAAGCCGAGCAAAACTAAATCACACCTCACAGAAACCTCTCATGCCTCGGAAAAAGGACACGCTTCCCAAATCCTAGAACTAGGATATCTGAACCATGATCCAGACCGGGTAGTAAGTGAACCTATCCTTCGAGGGTCATGATCGACACCATTTCAGGACCAGGCGGATAGGCTGGACTCAACAGCCTGTTCTTTTATCGCGAAACTGGAATCTGGTGTGGTTGTGTGGTTACACAATAATGCATTGGGAGTTCGCCAAACTGCATTAACGCTAGCAAGGTTGGGTGCGCACCTGGTCCACAGTAAACAGCTAAGCACTCGGATCAAGCTATTCGGTCGACATCAAGCATGCACGTTCAGTGCTTCCGCCTCGTCCAACAAGACTACACGCACTACACCAATATGGACGTACATTCGTTGTGGCTGTGAGTAAAGATCAGCAAGATATCGATCCGGTGAGCACGTGTTTTTTTGTTCTGTCTGCCTAGGATAGCCGCCAGAAGGCGTTAAATTACACTTCATCGGCTTTGAGTTTAGGCAGTTCGAGTTGGATGAAATGAACATTGGTTTACCAAATCCCTTGCAAATGACTTGCGGCATTTAAAACTCATCCCAGGTGAGAGATGATGATGATGAGAACCAACCAGTGGACGATGCGTAACAGCAGCGCGATTGACTTTTCTACCCTTGAAGTGGTAATGCCTGCTCTGGAAGTCATGATTCCTTTATTTTAGTTTGAAATGGTGTAGGTCGTGGCTCACGAAGGACACCATTCGGAGGAATAGATTCTCCTTGAGATGCGCTGTTGGAGTTACGAACATAACAAATTTTGCTTTCTGTGTTTTACCTACCATATTTCTTACAGGCTTCTTCCCTGAAGAGACCACAGACCGTTCAATAACCGCTGCGATGTAGCGAATCCAGTGAAGTGGCCTAATTCCCCTTTATCGATGGTTTTCCTGTCGAAATAACACTGAATTCTATGTAATATATATAGAATATACTGAACCCGTGGTTTAAGCACAGCTGAATATTGGGTTTCAGGGGCGTTGCTCCTTCATAACTGCGACTATGAGAAGACCAATCCAGTTTGGTCATATCACCGAGATGTGCATGCCGACTTGTGTCCGATTGATCGTGTTATTTATGTCCACAGACAGCGGACGAACTTAACAAAACACGGTCCAGTTTGTGAGGACCACGTCCGTGCTGTTCGTTGAGGAGAGTGCAACTGTAAGTAACTCTTTATGCGAACCTACGAACCAACTGATATATCGTTTTGCGTTCGCTGAGTCTGACTACATATGCGAGTGAAAACAAAACAAGGAGTTGGGTACGCTGTGTCGAAGTAGTTTTACCCCGGAATAATTGTGATACTGGTGTCATTTTTTTAAGAACGGTTGGTTCAACAACTATCATGCATGAGTCCTACGTGTACGACACTCAGAAAGAAACTACTTCGACTCATCCCAGTGGTTTGTTTAACGTGACGAGAGCCAACCAGTGGACCATGCATAACAGCATAGCAGTCGGTGTTTCCACTATTGAAGTAGGATTTTGATTTCAGCTTGGAGTATATCTTGTATAACTCGCTGTATTGTGGAGAAGCTATTTAAACCATCGTGGGAATTATCATAAGAGCGATCAAAGTATGCTGTCTGTCGTTGGCCATCTCGGTTAATAACTCACAAGTTAAGGAACCCTGTGTATGGTTAGCTGCAACTATGTCCAATGGAGCGGCGTGTGAAAAACTGGTCAGTCGGTCAGTGAGACAACCTGGTCACGTCAGTGGGCTACTGGGTCAAACTAATAACATCACTTTCAAACTAATTCGGGTGACCGAAATAGTTCACACACCAACCTGAGAGAGAGAGTTCTGGATACGACTGGGTTCTTCAGTCGGATTCCAGTATCATTTGCAATCGATAGCAGCTTGAATCGTCGCGTTGGCGACCGCTTCAGATGGATCACTTCGAGGGTTCGATAAACATATTCTTCCTCCATGTTAGGAACAGTCTCCATCCGTGAAACAGCCTTATCGCAGTTAACCTTGGAACCATGGAACTTCATACATTTTTCTGCGGATTTTCAAAACATAGCATGTTATGAGATCATAGCTATTGGTTGTTGATCAGGTGGCTGTTGATCTGTTCGCCGAGCTTGACAATTGGCTTGCAAACGTTTCGTCACCACACGAGGAGACATCATCAGTGCGCAGTTGGGTGGGCACTTCTTTCTTGCCTGCGGGCGTTTATATAGCATTTGAAGATTATCTGTTATCTTCTAACGTGACTGGCTACTTGGGGGGTAACGAGGTTTGTGAATCTATTGGTCCGTTTCTAATCTTTGTTGCGTTGTGGTCTGCGTTCCTTTGTGTTGATTGGCTATCCCAACGCCTTCTATTTTTAGTAGTTTGTCCTCTGGCCTTGATTGGCATTGCGTTGCGGTCTGACCTTCTCGAGCTTGATTGGCTGGTTGCGCCACCCCATTTTCTCCATTGTAACGGTTAGTGTCCCTGCCTCCGCCGGTCGATTTGGTGCTTTGGTTCATTGGTTGGGCGCCTCCTCCAATTAAATTGATGTGTCCGTTTGAGTGGGGCTTTCCTGCTTCTCTTATGAGTTCCTCGTCGGGTCACTTTTGCAGCTCAAAGCCCTGTGGTTCTGGCGTTCTCTTGCTCTTAGTGGTTGGTAAATTGGGTCAATTTCGATATGTCTGCTGATAGCTTCTTCAGAGGAGTACCACGCCTCCATAAATTCACGTACTTTCTTCGTTCTTGCTTGAGCCAGTATGCGAACACCGCTCCAGTCGAACTCGTGTCCCTCCTGATCTTTGTGTACGGAGATGAGGGAAAATTGATCGTGTCTTTCAGTGGCGAGCTTGTGTTCGTGTATTCTGGTGGAGAGCTTCCTTCCCGTTTGTCCTATATACCGTTTGTCGCAGTCCTTGCATTGGATCCTGTATATGACATTGTTCTTTGTCATTGAATCTAATTTTCCTTTGGGTCTTGATAGTGTCCTCCGCAAAGTGTTCGCAGGCTTGTAAGCGACCGTTGTATTATGCCGTCGTAAGAGCCTTGCCGTCATTTCAGCGGTGTTCTTGATGTATGGGAGTGTGACTCGTTTGCTTCCATTTTGTGCTGTTGCATTGATCGTATTTGGCTTCCTGAGTGATCTCCAGATGAAATTTCTCGGGTATCCATTTTTCCGGAACATTTTGTATAGGCGTTTTTCTTCTTTGATCTTGGATTCCGTTGTGCTGCAGTGTGTCTGGATCCGCTTGAAAAGTGTCCGAATGCAGCTTCGTTTGTGACAATTGGGATGGTTGCTGTGGTAGCTGAGTATTTGGTCCGTATGTGTTGCCTTTCTGTAGACCTCAGTTTGTAGCTGTCCGTTCGGCAATCTAGTGATGAGGACGTCCAGAAATGCCAGTTTTCCGTTGCTTTCTTCCTCGGTTGTGAATTTGATGTCGTCGAAAACGTTGTTTAGCAGTTGACTTACTCGTTGCAGTTCGCTCTTTTTGATGATCACAAAGGTGTCGTCCACGTAACGGATCCATATTTTGGGATTTATATCGGGCAACACGATTTGTTCCAATTTTTGCATTGTGAGTTCTGCAATAAATCCTGAAATCGGCGATCCCATTGGTGTCCCTCGCAGTTGTTCATAATATTCTCCGTTGAACTCGAAATGTGTGATCAGGCATAAGTCGAGTAATGTGCAGAGGTCTTCTTTCTCCAGTGATCCAGTTGGCATGCCACCGTTGTCCAATAGTTCGGCCACAGTTGTCTTGGCAGAACGGAGGTCCACAGACGTGAATAATGAGCTCACATCAAATGAGACCATTATTTCGTCCTGATCGATGTTTACGTTTTTTAGTTTCTCCAAAAATTGTCCCGCATTGTTGATTGAGTGTTGAGACCCACTGATGAGATGTTTCAACCTTTTCCACAGTTCTTTCGAAAGATTGTAGGTCGCTGTTCCAGGGAGTGATACAATCGGTCGGAGGGGTATTGATTCTTTGTGTACCTTCGGGAGTCCGTAGAAGCGGGGAGTTGCCGAATCACGAGCTCTCATTCTCCAATATTCCTCTTTTGTAATCTTGTGAAGATCTTGGAGTTGCTTTAAGTTCTTATTGATTTTGTTTGCCAGTTGCTTGCTTTGGTCGCGTTCTAAGCGGCGGTACGTAGTTGTATCGTTAAGTAGTGCCTTTGCTTTATTGATGTAGTCCGGTTTGTCCATGATCACCGTTAGGCGTCCCTTGTCTGCCGGTAGAATCACGATGTTTTCGTCCTTCTTCAACTTGTTCATCGCTTCTTTTTCTTTGCCGGAAAGCACGTTGAGTGGCTTATTGCGTGTGATGGCTGGGACGACCGTTTGACGAAGTTGCTGCTGAGCGTTCTCGTCGAGTCCGATAGATTTCATCGCTGCTTCTAGGCTGGCTAGATACTCTAGGTTTGTCGCGTCTTTGAAATTGAAATTAAGCCCTTTGATGAGAACGTTTTCTTCAGCTTCCGTCAGTTGCCTTTTGGATAGATTCCTTATCCAGGCTTTGTTGTGACTACCCTCACACTCCTGGTTCCTAATCAGCCTTGAGAATTTGCCATCTAGATGAGCCTTCTTGTTTTTAGCAGTGGATGTGACTCTTCGTTCTATCGCCATGCTGAGTTGCTCCATGAGATCTGGTCCTATTGTCCTCAAGCAGGCCTCTCTATGTTCATTGGCTATTCTCTCGTATTTTCTAATGCGGTTGTGAGCGTCTGTAATCATGAGTCTGACCATTCGTCGACCATTCTGTCTAGCTATTGTCCAAGCTTGTGGATGGTTAATTGGCGGTCGGTAGGTTACGCTACGTGGGAGGATGCGTTTCCGCAGGCATTCATGGAGGAAGTAGAGCTGTTGTCGTGTGGAGGCTTGTCGGCAGGCGAAAGTCTCCCATTGACGGGCTGTTTTGAGCGTGGAACGCCCGAAGTTGTTGGTAATGTGTTGAAATATTGGTAGCTCGGGTGAGTTTATTGGTTGTTGATCCAAGCTGGTCAGAGAAACAGCTATTTCAGATGCCACAATTTCATGAGCATAGATTGACTGAATGACGACTGAACACAAATTATGATCTTGAACGCAGAAGCAGCTCGGTCTGAATGCCGTAATTCTAAAAATGTCAAGGTCTGGGAGCACGAAAGTATCTGGATTGAATAGACACGAGTTTATTTTGACACCGTTCGACCGAGATGGGCCTGCCTATCAGTTGGGATAAGATATCAACCACCAACCCATCGCTACGCTCCCCAACAACGCACTGATGATGTCACCTCGATTGGTGACGAAACGTTTTGCAATCAAATTGCCCAGCTCAGCGAACAAACCAACGACCATCTATGCTACGTGAGCTACCAACATTCTCCTCTATAGCAGACATCAAATTTATTCTGACCATTGCGGCCAGATGCTACAACTGGCTGACAAAAAGTGATTGGCTGTTGATCAGGTGGCACATGGTCGTTTCACCGAGTCTGTCAACTGTCAACGTTTCGCCAGAATGCCAGCAGCTTGCGTGGTTGGGTATATAATTCCTTCACTTCTGCCTGACGAACCAAAAAGATGCAAGGAAATCTGATCACAGCGCAGCACATATCCTGAGGTGGCCAATCAAATTAACTGCCATACGACCTTCAAACAGCCAATTACGTTTTGGATATTAACCATTCTCTAGAAACCGCATAAATGCAAGCAGATGTGGGGGGATCACCCACCCAATCACGCACTGACGATTTCTTCTCGCATGGTGACGAAAGGTTTGCCGGCTAGTTGCCAACCTCAGCTAACAGATCAACTACCACTTAATCAACAGCCAATCAACCCACCAAAGCTACCAACATTAGGTACATTGCCGCCGAAATCGCTTGAATACAAGGCCACACGTGATTTTACAAAATACAACATACCATCCGTTGCTACAAAGACAGATGATCATTAAAACGGCAATGAGTTGAACGTTTGCCTGTACACAGGGCTGATAAAATCAATAGGATCATCTGGACAAAACTGCTATCAAATGGATTTTGGTTATCAAAACGTAGCTGATATAGCGGCGCAAGAGAGTGACGAGATTTAAAACACAAAGACCTCGTTCTTCCGGTCGATTGCTATAACTACTTTAAAGAACATGAAGCGTTCTATTTGCGCGGGCACGGTTTTGAGTAGAACGGCTGTGGTGGAAAACAACTATTGCCACCTGTGTCAACACGCCAGTGGGCAAAAAAGACTGTTGACGGATGAACAATTTAACTGATCAAAGTAAAGTCAAACATCGGAGCAAAACGAATGTAACGCCACATAAATTGTATGCCTCATGCAGTCACCGGCAGGCGCTTCAAGCCGGACGTACCCCTTTGACAGCAGTTCTCTGTTTCAGTCATGTTGGATTGATAAAACAATAGGACAATAATTCCCTATGACTGGTGCAAACCCAATGTCTGCGTTTGAACAAAGACTTGATTTCAGCCGGATTTTTCATCCTATATTTCGTCAGTTTCCTCTTCTTACAACAGAGTCAGACATTTCCAAACTGGGTTTGGGTTTCGCATCATACATCTCCCATTTAGAACTATCCTGTACACACCAACGTGCTTACAATCTTACGATTTACCTCAGCCTCTTTACAGTTTCAGTCCAATTGTGAGGCTTACCATGGATGACGAAATATGTGCAAATAAGATTACCAGCGAACCTCCCCATTAAAAACTGTAACAAAGTGTGTTCCGTGCATTAGATAATTTACCAAAATAGTCACAAATCTCCAACTGCTTTGTACGTTTCTTCTGGTCAATCTAAATCCATGCGCACTCTATTAGCCTTTCGGCAACTAAACTGTGCATATGTGTATCGTGGGTGGCCGTCTATTGGTTACGCCTGAACTGAGCCCGCCAGACTACGCGATAAGAAGACAGAACCCGGGACACGGCTGTATTGTCAGGACAAACATACAGAGCTTCTGCGTAAATATATAGGATGACTGGATGGCCAATTATGGTCGTTCACTTATTCGTTCTGTACAGCCAGTGGCGACGTTCCTGCCGTGAACAAACTCACACCCACTCCGCTGGTCACATGCTGGTAAGCCGTGTTTGGTAGGCTCCGCCAACGCACCTGCTATCCGGAACGTGTGGGACCGATAGTAACCCTGGGGACGCGTCGTTCTCTGTACATGTACTTTCTCATGTCTGGAAGCGTCCCGACAATGTCCAAAGCAGTTCAAAAGTCTTGTCGCTCTGTTTACATCTTCGGGCGTTACATTGTCCTTGTCGTCTTTATCCCACTCCTCTCCGTCGAGCGAACTATTTAGTTATTCTCCCGAATGGTTCTTCTGACACATTTGAAGAAGGAACCACAGATCAATGAGTGGTTTCTGGATGGGATAGCTTTCCCAGAAGCTGAAGCTCCTGGGCAGCCGTCAAACGATTCTTTATCGGACCGGATGAAACCATCATTCCAATAAAAATGGAAAAATTAAACAGAAAACCGATTGGCTGACTGGACAACAGTGGATTTTATTTGATACACGATCAAGAACAGTTCACATGTGCTGTGATTCGATTCACTCTCAAATTTTGAAGCTGTCCGGATTGTCGACTGATTAAATCCTTCGCCGATCCCTCGAAGCTACGATCACCTCCTCATGAACACCATAAGTGAAAATTTCCTCGATGTAACTCCTCCCCCCCCAAGAAGGCACCATTGAATCATTTAGCGAGCTGTTTAACATCCTTACAGTCAGTTTAAAGAATTTTCCCTATCACCAGAAGGAAGCAACGAAACATTGGACCGCCTGATGGGATTAATTTACAGAATCTGACATTTCTTTGGTCTTCCTGTGGGTTTTGCGTTGACCTTTCAAAGTTAAGTTTCATTCAAATCCAGTGTGTATTAGCAGACCACGCATATTTGTGGCAGTTATGAAGAGTTGACTGTGTTGTCCATTTAAAAAGACTAAGGGAAGGACAATGGAACGATATTTGGATGGAATCGAGCAACGGTAAGCCAACGATATGCCCGTAAACGTTAATGTGAACAAGGCTCGGTAGAAAATTCCGGAAGCCAATCATGTCACGTGCCCTGGCAAATGCAAAGCGCCTTTACAGTACGAAGGTAGTCGGGATAAAAGAGAAACCAGCGGTGGTTGAAGCAACGACCGAGTCTACCCAAGTCAAGTTGTCAGGAGAGGATGCCTGATGGTCAGTAAACGTGACATCGATTTGTATAATAGTATCATAACTGATGACGCTAAACAATATTGCAAAACATTTCCAGCATTTCCACTGTCATTCATGTGTATCGTGCCCTGTTGAATGGCGAAATGCCCACTAACATCCGCCGATGGGCAAACTCCTTACACCCTAAAAAGGTCGATTAAGCCAGGAGTGAAGAAGCAAACAGGTGAAGGAAGGATGGACATTTTCAATATGTTTATTGGCTTTTCGAGACTGCAAACCGAATTACTGCTTCGTCCACCTTGGATGGATCACTTTATTGACACCCGTCAACTGTCAGATGAATAGGTTAGTTTGCCGCTCCATTTTTGCAGAAATCTCGTTTGAAAGATTCAGAATCTATAATGATTTTTCTGTGGTTGGGGTTGATTAATCGCCGATGATCGCCAAGTTCATTCGCGATAGGCCAACTGTCTTTCGCGGTCTATTTCAGATTGACAACCGATTTCCCTGGCAAAAAATTAGGCTGAGAAATTCTCCAGTTACTTTTCTCAGTAAAGTTTTTAACTGCACGCGCGCTACTTACAAAGCTACTGAAAGGATGCAAATCATTATGTTGCAGATCTCTACAGTTCACAGTTTTCGCCTGGCCCATGGGGTGCAACATATGGCAGACCTGGGTTTGCATTTCTGCACATGACTGAGTCGAACCATCTGAACGGACAAACGGAAAAATAGGTCAAAATGGTTCCGTAACTTTCCTTCACTGACAGCGGAACGCGAGTGATGGTCACGCAGGACGGAACGCACTCGCCTGTTTGTTGATTGATCGATCCGTCCAACTTTGCGGTGTTTGGCTAACTAGTCAACTCAAAGCAGGTAAACACAGTGCTTCAGATGAATCTGCTGCACAAAGACTGCCTGTACCTTGTATCAGTTGAGACTATATTCAAAATGTCGAAACATTTTTTGCTAATCGATATAATCGTTCAGTTATAACACCCAACAGGTACCTAGCTGTCATACCACCTAATGGAAAAAGGAAGGCCTAGATACTGTCAAGTTGCCCAAGCCTAGACAGGAGCAGTGGGGATTCCGAGGTTGGGTTCGAACCACGGAACTTCCAGTCGCTAGGTTCACGTCTCTCGAGCTATCTCGAAGAACTGTGAAATAGAGGTTCAGCTGATTTCCATAAAGTTTGTCATTACTTTACAGGTGCGTGTGTAGCGAACGCCATATCCTCATATTTCAAGACTTCCGCTTACATATAAGAGATCTGTTCACTCATGTCTCGCAGTCTTAACTGATGTGTATTGGTACTCTAAAGCACACGTTGCGTTCTCCAAAAAGGCACCCGCCTCTGATGCTTGCCTAGAAGCCTCGCTGGATCGTCAGGTTGGTCATATCCACCAAAACAATTGCACACTTCTTTCTTGAACCGAATGTACTCCCAAAATCTGTTTCAGTTATGTCATTTTAAAAGCGTTTGACGAGTTCGTTGCTTCCACTTCGGTTCTCGTACTTTATTTCCGCCCTAGGGGTGAAAATCGCGCCAATATCCGCATTCTCACACCGCTATCGACCGCTATCTCTACTCTTTATCCTCGCATCGGCGAAACACGTCACTACCATAACGTTGTGTGACACAGTATGGCCACAAAATCGCCACGGTTTATTGTTTACCTTCAACTATGTCGGTCTATGAAACGCCGCAGCCGTGGACGAATTGATCACTCTCTCATTCCGCCCCACTTAACCATCAGTCACGTTCCGCGTGCAGTAAGGGAGAAGTTAGGGGACCAGTTTGTTTGACTTGTTTTTTTGTCTGTACAAGCTAGCTAGTTGTGCCATCCGTCCCGATTATCCACCAAGAAGATGTCCTCCTGTGCATCATCTGCAGAATACTCACGATCGGCATACCTGTCAGTTTTTTTTCACCATTCCGTTTGCCCGAGCCTCCATTGTGTTGAGAAAGGGTACATCCACCCTGGCATTTAACTGCTTGGGACACAAAGTGATCACCCAAATAGCCGATCTTCATCCCACCGAGCCGATCTCCACGAGATTCGTTCAAGTATTTATCCTATGTCTTCCTGATTAGCTCATTAGATGAACCTTCCTCAGAGTACCAAATTAAAGCGGCGAACTGCCGTCAAATCGACGGTATTCCCGCGAATACTTCTGAACTCTAAGTTCGAACTATATAAAAGCATAAGGTAACACGTGATTTGCCCACTGCGGAATTCCAAAATCCTAAGGTGAAGACGTAATCCGCACTGACGTGGATTCCTTTGTCATCGCCCACTTTCGCCCATGTCTGTTCTGGTCCATTAGACCATGCATACAAACGGGACCCGAGATCCTGCATTTCATATCCTGTATACGAAAAGCAACCAGTCTACCTATATTTAAGAAAACGATGATGCCAACTTCTTTAAACCGGCTGTGATCAATAGTGGCCTGTCCAATAAGGTCAAGAAGTTAAACTTCACTTACAGCTACCTGCAGCTCCAAACGCATCTTTTGTGCATATCACCATCAGAAACTTGGCTTCCACGTCTTACTTACCGCGTCCTCGGTTAAGGCAAGTACAAGTAGCGAGGGAGGTTAGACAATTAAGCCATTGGTTTTAGCCGGGGTCTTTCAAGATATCCTCGCCAGCTGTTGGCCTGAAGGCCAGACCGTTCATCCATCCTAATGGCACAAAGGTGCTCCCGGAGCAAATACCTCGTTGGTCAGACGTTTCAACCAAAATTCCCTGGAAGTATCGTTAGTTCTTCCATTGCCTTGTTCATCGACTGTCCTCGTACGCCCTGTGCACCATTCTCTTGGCTATCAGCTACCTAACCACCTAGCCATTTGTATTTTATATCCTGCGACTTGAAATACACGAGAATAACCTTTCAATAAATTCTCGCACACCCCAAACATGCGTGGCTTCCGTCACGTGGAACGACAAACATCGCCTTCCTCTTGCGCGTTTGAAATAATTAGACCAGCGTCCAAATGACACATCTTGCGCACCTCCACAAATCCCGAGTTGGTTGGTTACCTAAACTGGCGTGCTCGTGTGTTCAGTTTGCACTGGATTGCGAACGCAAACACAGTTTTCCAAATTATCAAAGCTTGTGTACACGTGATGGCCAGGGTTCCATTTGACCGGTTGTGCGTGTGTGAGTGCGGCAGGTAACTGTTGATATAAGCTGTACTTTGTTGTGAAGGCTAATTGATGGGGTTGTCTGGTCACGTGGATTATTCATGAGAGTATCACCTCGATTTCCGTACGGAGCTAGACAGCATAGTATATCCTCCAGTGGTAGGTTTTTGTACGATGACGCGCGAAAACAACATGAGGACAATTGTGGGCAATCAAATTTTACCAGATATGAGTCAAAACTGAACATAGGGTCAAAAGCAAAACTGGTGAACGAGCTTGGCTCAACGGAAATCCGAAAGAAATATTGAATAGAAAGTGCAAACAAAAATTTGAAAGAATACCAACCGATACATGTGCGCGCTCCTAGCTGCCGGGATTCAAATGAACATAAAATTTCCGTCACTGGTCACTGTATAAGGCTGAACCACAAGTATTACACTGTTTTGCAGAGTGCTTGCACACCATGATTGTAGATCAGGTGGCCATGGATTTATCCGTTAGCCCAGCTTAGCGAATCGCCTGTAAACTTTTCGTTGCCAGTTATGCGCCATTGGATGGGTACTTTCTCCTTACCCGCTTCCGATTAGTTTTTATCTCTTGAAGTGCTTGGCTGATTGAGGAACAGCCTTATCCTAACTTCATTGGTCCGTTTGCGATCTGTACTGCGTTGTGGACCAACAAAATTAGGCTAAAGTAGATTATCAATCAGCCAATCACATCAAGAAAGATCAAATTCTTTTTTAAGACCATGCAAACGGAAGCAAGTGAGGAGGAGGTAACCACCCAACCGCGCACTGATGATATTGCCACGATTGGTGGCGAAAGGTTCGCGAGTGAATTCCAAAGCCCAATGTGAGACTGAAGCAGTGGCTCCTGGTATCGACGGAATGGGACCCCGTTTCGGGACCGGAGGCACTTCAGTGCACCAGATTCCGATAGATCAGATCAATGCAATGCCGGATCTCATCAGTACACGCATCAACAGATTACAGCTCTAAAACTGTGAAACATGATTTCTATGAGGCACTGTCACGATTACTTCGATAAGCAAGAAACGTTATGTTGCCTTGATGTAGGTAAGATGAGTAGGTTAAAAGGATATTTAGTTCGGCGGTAAATCCGCAGTCCATGCCTGTTTATAGCCTGTAAAAATTCAGCATATACGTCCACACCTTATCAACTGCATACCACCAATTACAAACCAGTCATGGGCACAGTTGGATCATGTGCACCCAATTACCGGATGACATTCAAGTCAGACCTGCCGCCCTTTTGAGGTACTCAACTTAAGTCTAATTATACCACTGTGCGGACTCTGTACTCACCAGGGTTATGCAAGCCGATGCAAGGTCACTCACACTCATCACCTTCAAAATGCTTCTGCATCTTAGCACTTTTGTCCTGAAGCTGTTGAGTCGAAGCCATCTGAGTCGATATCTTTGTTTTCAAAAGATAGTCTAAACAACCTGTCTGCCTCAACCGAACAAAAAGTGTTACTAGCGAAATAGACTCACTTGGATACCAATTTGGTTTTCACGAGAGATGCACCTGAATCCCGGCT
>SJOL01000802.1:522244-540524 GCA_004794785.1 Opisthorchis felineus | reverse complement strand
AGGCGCCGCCCTCGAGTTTCCGTCAATCTTATGTTCTACTTGAAACCAAATTGCATGAAATTAGCGAAATACACTCATTTGCAAACAGAATTAAAGTTTCTTGTATATATAATTTGTACACATGAAGAGTGTAAAACAAGCGAAGTGAGAACTAGCAACGCAAATGTGTAGCAGAAGCGGAAGGACTTACAAGAAAGGAAGTAGAAAAACCGTACCCGGCAGTGGAGCCAGTAGGAGGACTGGGGATAAACGCAAAAGGTCTCGGGGGGCCTGATGGGACAACGGAGAGCACAAGAGTACCGGTGAAACGATAGGCTATTTGTGTTGCGAATGGAAAAGCACACCCTCATGCGTATTTATGGTGTCTTGTATTCACTCTGCTCCTGTCCTGGTGTGATTGTTCACCAGAATGGAGAGTATTAGACCGTTATCAACAACGCCTAGTCTTGGCAACGCAGAGAGTTGAACTTTGGACTCCCGAAAACCGAGAAGAGCACAGTAACACTATCTAAACCTCAAGCGCCACACAAACGAGAAGAACCTATTCGTACATTGTACCTAGTTTGTCCAACAGCTCGAACTAGGGCCGAGTACTGGTCTTGGTAGTATCGATCATTGGGCAAATGTTAAAGATTGTGTAACTATTCACAAGTAAGCAGAACAAAACTGTTCACTATAGATGTCGCACACTAATCATAAAGTTGCTGAAAACTCTCCGACAGCCAACGACCGGTGTCGCCCTACTTCGGGCTCATCAGGTAGGTGCAGTCCCCGAGTTTCCCTAAGCCTTATGTTCTACTTGAACCCAAATTACACGAAATTAGTGAACTGCACTCATACCAATTTGGTTTCCACGGAAGACGCAACTAAATCTCTCGTTTATGATGTTCTTCTTCAACTGAATGTGCTGCCGCCTCATGTTTCAGTTGGTACGATACACCCGGCCTGGACGTAACACACTATTCATAAGAATACCATAAACGAGGGATTCAGCTAAGTCTCCCCTGAAAACCACATTGGTATGCTAAAACTGTTCGACAGTTTTCAGACGTCCATGGAGCTACCCGACAGGGGAGTCTTGGCCAATGGGATAACAAAATAATCGTTCGGCTATACTACCCTTACGGTACACAGCCGTCACGCGAACTGAAGAAAGCACGACGGCGGAGGTACTGCGAAGTTGTTCAAGTCTAGACAGGAGCAGTCGAGTTGCTGTGGTTGGGTTCGAACCATGGACCTCTCGGTCAATAAGCTCGCACCTTAACCACTGAGCTATCCCGAGCTTATTGGAAAAGTGAGAGATTCAAGCAGAACGAGGAGGTGGAATTAACAGCAGCGGCAACGAAGGGTGGGTGGATCAAATCCATCACTGACCTGACGTAGGACGTAAAGCTCTCGCTGCGTCATAACAGGCAGGGATTGTATGACTGGCCGATTATCAAAGGATAACTTCGTCCACAGTCGTAAGAGATCATTAATATCCAACAAGGTAGAGTGGAGCCCTGAGGGTACAGAATGGAATGGATGTGAAATTTTGGAATTTGGCATGCGAAGAAGACGAAAAAATGTATTCGCTTTGTCAGATTCAGGGACAAAATCAAATTTGACAAGGTCTCCCGGGGGTCCCATTGTTACGCCTTGTGGATGGTGTTGCAGTTCCTATGTCCATCCTTGGCTCACTGTTCCACCCAATATGGTGTATCAAAAAGCACGGTAGCTTGGGATTGCCTTCTATCGAGACAAGGAGAAAATACTACAACTGCACTTATGGGGTTTTCACGGAATTTTCCAAAGGTTCGCAAATGATTGGGCGAGAAGGGCTGAGCTATAAATGCACGGTCCTGGTTGGCTGGCATTCTGACCAATCATCGCACGGCTTTATTGGCTCCGCAATCGACGCATCCAGGCAATCGACGTAATGTTCGGTTACCTAGAGCGGCTCGCCTCCGGATACCGGATATTCGATGCGCCAAACAAAATGACCGAGGACGACATCCAGCTATCCATCAGTAACTCCAAACTAAGATTAACAAAATTCCACAAAGTATAACACTAAATTGAAACCTCTTCGCGCAAGGAACTTCACTGCAGATACGTTCGTGGTTAAATACTAACTATCCTACACGCCATGTATATTCTGACAACAACTGATGACTGCTGAGCAGACATCCATAACTGACAACTATTTACGGGGAACACAGGTTCGAGTTCTATGCGGTTGTCACCTCGGATTCAGCGGGAATTAATCGATAGGTAGGCTTGGATTGGGGATCAGTTGTGACGTGCGACGCCACCGTCTTGTATCTCCCTGGCCATTGGTTTGTTACCTGCTTTGTCGTTGGCTATCGCTTTGTGTCCAAGACTGTTGGCTGCATATACATGCCTTCGACTGACTTGGTCTGGTCCGCACGCCGTATTCCGTCTGACCAAATGCGTAGGCTACGGACCTGTACGTTCACGGCATGCCTGGACAAGAACTTTCCACCGGTCAACAGCCGATCATTCATATGTATTTATAAGTTGGTACAGGCGGAGATTATTCTGAGCCGCTGTTACCACGTTTGCTACGAATTGTAGGGACGGTGTGGGCCAGGATTCGAACAACGAAGCAACCGGCAGCTTCATTCAGATTTCCCACGGCCTGCCAAGTAACCATGGATCAGCGGTCGGGTGAACAAGCAGGTATTTGGTTTTATACATAACACGCTCACTTCCGTGTGGTTAAATCGATGCATGCATGCGGTCAATCATCAACCATACCCCCACAAAGGTGCTTTGTTTTACGTTGCGTCATCTACAGTAGAGTATCACAAGTTTAACTGGTGGTAAAAATTGTGAACATGTTCGACTTGCTTGTTTCGAAAAAAACAATCGAATTTGATTGCGACGTTCAGTTGTAAAGAAGACGTTCCAATCTAAACTTACCATTTTTAAAAGTGGTATAATTCCGGAAACTGGATGGATGGTGATGAGCCCATTTGTGTTCCAGGCGAACGATCAACTTGTGGTAAGATTCAATGGCCACCGTGATTAGCTTGATCACAAGCTTTCTGGGCATTTTTGGGACGGACGGATGTTTCACTCCTGGAACAAGAAAGCGGGTTATTCAAACATACTAGTGTCTAAAATATATCAGACTAAGAAATTAGTCGTGTGGCTGCTTTCGATGCGGTTAAAACCAACTGACGACAGTTGAGGATGGAAATTCAATCGCAATTTACAATCATCTGACTAGTGAGCACGTAGCCAGATTCACGAGAGTTGGGAAAATGTCAATGTTCTTGATATAAAATCTCACGTGTCCCGTAGTTCACTGAGGCAACCGTAGAACCCACTTGAGTGTTCCAAGGTTGACTTCAGCTTAGCAGCACCCGATTCGTTACCAGTCGTTCAACTGTAACACCCATTCGGTGCCTAGCTGGCATGCCACCGGAAGGAAGTACGAGAGCTGGGATACTGCTAGGTTGCCAAAGCCTAGACAGAAGAAGTCGAGATGCAGAGGCCGGGTTCGAAACACGGAGCCATTTCGTCCCCTTTTGCGGTCTCTATTTTAGCCTTTTTGGGCAATGGACATCGATATCCATGACACTATATGAAATGCTTGCATTTTCCAGTCCTCAATTAATCACGTGAAATTGTACAGACGATGGTCAGCCGAGCGGTCGAACGAGGAGACTGAACGGTGTGACGGTTTGCACACCACAAATCATTGAGCCATATGAGGGAGCTTAACATTCTTAGAGACTATCATATCAGGTTGGTTAATGGATAGAAATCTGACTAACCTACTCTCCTGGTGCTCCTAAAGAGTTGAAACATGTATGGCAACTTTCTCTCTAAAATGTAGGCTGCTGTGACGGTCTTACATCGAACACTGCTGCTCGGTGTCAGGCTAATTGTCCTCCTGTCCAGGTCTGGGTGCCCTGGTGGTATCCCAAAATAAATCGTCCAGCTGTAACATCCTTTCGGTGCCTAGCTGCCATGCCACCCGAAGGAGGCACGTGTGATGGGATACTGTTAGGTTGCCCAGGCCTAGACAGGAGAAGTCGAGAGGCAGAGGTCGGGTTCGAACCACGAACCTTTCGGTCAGTAAATTCGCGCTCTAACCGCTGAGTCATCTTTCTCCAAACCCATGTACAACCATGAATTGCACACTTACAATCTCACGCCCCACCGGCCACGGCTTGGGGCCATCACCCATGTCGTCTTGTTTGCTGCATACAGCAGGACAGGTGGCCGAAAACAAACGACTGCTGACGCCTCCCTTTTTCCTCTTCCCCTCCTTACACAGTTGCCAAAGGCAGCTCCGTACGTCTATTCTTAGGGAATGACAGATCCCACCTCTGCCTGTTGCCGTTATCTGCAACATCTACGGGTAAATCGGCCTCTATGGCCGTAGGTCCTTCGAAATCAGCATTCAAAATCCGACGCTAAGTTCATGTGACAGCATTTACCGTTCGCCGGACAACAGATTACTCTTGCGAGTACGCTGGACTCGCTTTCGACTGATATGTGTCGTCTGTCTGAAGTGAGAATTCAAGATCCAAGTGGGACTGTTGAACTGACATCCCGGTCGCTTTTCACCACTTCTGGTTGCGCACCTCTGGTGACCCAGCAACCACTGCATGTTAACCGGATTTGACGACGAGGGCTGGCAACCAAATTAAGGCTGCTCTGGCTAGGATACCAACTCGGGCCTGTTCAGACTATCCACGAATAGAACTCATGCCAAAACAAGTGCGAACTTCCAGCATACGACTAGAGTCCAGCAACAAAACAATACAACCTACATAATCCAAATCCATTGGTACTTCATTTCAATACCTAGATTTACAACCACTTGCAGTTGAATCCTGTAATTCCAATCCAGAGCTAACACTTTGCCATCGGGATCGGAATTCAGTGCTGCAATGATCCTGCGGGTCACGCTAGCTGGAACACAGTTCTGCAAAGCCTACTTGGAGCAGTGTGACGAGGAACAGCAGGTCGTTGTAATGCTAGAATTCGTATTACGAGATGGTCTGGAGGTAACGTCATGCCGACAGGCATTTCCAAATTTATGGAACCAGCAACGTTGCATTTCTCGGAAAGACACCTGATGGCTAACCGTGATCGTCGGTCGAGAAACCAGTAAGTCTTTCCATGAGCCCGATGCGGCTGCAGAAGCACCTGCTGTATCAGGGATGATGCGCCCACGCCTTACTCCCAGCGCTCCCGGTCAAAGCCAGTTCCCTGCATCACCTTGGGTCAAAGGTGGGGTGCCTCACTCATACCCCCCCCAATTAGACCTGGGCAACCGACAAGCATAATCTGCCCTTGCAGCTCCCGGTTCAGCGAAGCCTTCCTTGCTCGCCAAGCTGTCAATAACTCTACTGTTGTCTATTATCAATAAAATAACCCCCCTAATAAATTGAAACTGTTCCAGACTGTGGTTTCCAATGTCTCCACTAGATCAAACTAAGTAACATACATCCCTTCCTCGGAATTAGCTTCTACTTCAATGTCTGAAAACGCGCATAACGCTTCACTTCTGTCGCGCACCACAAACACACTACTCATAAGGTTGCTGAAAACTTTTCGTGTGCAAATGAGAGTAGTTGTCGAACTCCGGTATAGTTCAGTGGAGCATAAACCGCCGAACCGCGATTGGGTCATACGTTTCGTCGGCACAGGAACGACCTCCACAAATTACGCAAATGATTGTACCTATACGGTCTCCCAACAAGTCACGGGCCATGTTGACATGTACTTCCAAAGCAAAGCTCCTAAAAAAACCCATACAGTCCAGCCAAGAAGAGAAACTTGGTTCAGCCCATCGCAAAAATCCCGAATCTGAAAAACAGAATGCGCCCAATAGAATGAAGTGTATATTTACACGTGAAATAACTATACAATGTTGCAAACCCAGGTGTGTCTGGTCTGTAAAGACTCTCCGGTTGTGGTTACCACACTGCATCACCAACTGGTCAGGTTTCATGAACACTCAACCGACTGCATCTGCTCCCGCCTACGTAACTTGGAGACACGTTTTTGATGAGAACGACTCCGACGGTGAGCCTCAAAGTCGGCTAGTCGCACAAACACCCTGTTATCACAGGCGGCGCAAACCAATGGGGAAGCCAGTTCTTCCTTCAGTAGTGGTTTGAAGTCACACTGCTTGGGACAGTCGGACGAAGGGCAGTAGCCTAGCAGTGTTCGAAAACGTTCTAAATCGGATACAAATTGGTCTGTCCAATTGCCAACTTTGACCATGTGTTCGTACAAAATACGGCATGCTGGGGCCAGGACATGACGATCCCAAGAATCAATTGAATCCGGGCTCGTTGAATATAGAGTTGGCGTAGTATCGAGACGATATACCGGTATACTTCCAAACTGTGGGCGTTTCAAAAAACGATTGACAATCCATTTCACCTAGTGGAGAAGGAAATGAAGTGGGTCTGTAACCAAGGGAAACACAAAATATCATAGGCCGAGTTCAGAAACTAAATGGAACGGAAAACCTGTTACGGGAAAGGCTAGTACTCAGCGGTTGCGCTGTAAGACCGTCTTGTTGTAAGAAGATGGAAGCAAGCTGCACAAATTCCCGTTTAAAATTTCAACAGATTTAACATCACTTATATCATCAACGTGCCGTTTGTTTAGGGGGAATGCCGACGATCATTGATTGTGAATACCAACTTTGATTGACCTCATTATAGATACAGGTAGGCTATATCCTAACCATCAAGGTGCAACTAGCTATTGGATGGCAAAACCCGGATAGAGTTGTTCAAACCGTACAGATAAGTCAGTTACAAAACATGAACTGCGAAACAGAAACGTTGCAGCCTTACTTCGAGCAATACGGCAGACAGAGCACCGCCACACCACCGGCACCAGCTACTGACTGATGATGTCATTTTAATTGGCTACAAAACGTTTGCAATAAAATTATCCAGTTCTGTGAACAGTTCAAACATCCACGACAATGCTTGAGCTACTAAGTTTGTCCTCTGTATGAAATCTGTGTGCACGTTTACACAAAAGCTAGTGGAGTAGCATCAATGGACACACAGAATCTCTCTCTCTCTGTGATATATTCACATAAACCAGCTGTTCAAAAGCCAACTGCAGATGATTTGATGGACGGAGAAAGACGAGATGACGACGTTTCAACCCCTATCATTAGTAGCCTCAATTGGATTTGGTTCTCCCACTGGGTATGCCTCGTCAGCACGCTACCCAGCCAAACCATATTCTTAGTTCACATTCACATCAATCTTGTTGGAAAATGCGCCTTTTTGTCCTGCCACAATATTTCGGGTGAGTCCACACCAGGGGGCGGAAGCATTGGAATCGAGTTTCAATTTCAATGGAGCTTATCAGCAGTGCATATCCTTGGCCGTGTTAGGGTCTAAACTCCGGACATCTGACTAGCGAAACGAGCGCGTTACCACTACTACACCAGTGCACGCTGGGCACACAGAAATTATCACGTCTGAACCGGCGAACATGTTCAATCTCGAGCGATGTGATGAGTTGGCCTGACGGCTCGAACGACGACGAACAAGTAACCATCCTGGTTGTCTTGATCGATTGACACGCCTGTCACATGTTTCCCATAAGGTAGCGCCGGGGACGACTGAAACCTGAAAAAAGGCTGACGATCTCCAATAAAGACGGAACTCGATTTCAGTTGTTCCCCTCTTGGGCGTGGGCTCAATAGTACAATTGTGCCAGGGCAGGAGGAAGACTGTTCAAACCAAAGTGATGAGAATGTGAATTCTACAGATCCCGCAATCAAGGATAACAAATCTACAGCAGGGCTGCCCCGGAACTACCCGGTGAATAACCTAGAAGGCCTATGTTTAGATGACCTGAGGGAGAGATGACTCAGTGGTTAGAGCGCGAATTAAGGTCCGTGGTTCGCACCCGACCTCTGCCTCACGACCTCCCCTGTCTAAGCTTGAGCAACTTGGTAGTATCCCAGCCCTCGTGTTTCCTTCTGGTGGCACGGCAGTTAGGCACCGAAAGGGTGCTACAGCTGAAATACCTGGATCCTTTCCTCAGCTGATAGAAGCCTTGAAATTAGGCGCGGGTTCCTGTCTAACTAGGTGGCACACGGGTTTTTTCCACCAAAACACAGTGTGAACGTCTCACTTATGAAAGGTCCCGTATGACCGTGGCAAAATCTGAAGGAACGGCAAAGGACTAACACAAAAGTCACAGCAGTCACTAAGTATCGAACGGACGAAGCCACCAAAGTCATCCTTTACTATAATTTATTCCTGTCTCCTAACAACTTTAGGCTGAAACGAACTTATCCAAGCCGGGAAAGTTTGTAACTACATCCGAACTTGTGTGCGATCGGGCGCATGAAACAGTGGGAGTATTAAACAATATAATGTGAAGGAGCGAAAATGTATGACGACTGCAGCATCGCGGAAACAAGTCCAAGCATGGGGGAAACCCGGAAAGGAATCGCTTTAAACAGGACGTTTCAAAGCCAGTTGGAACAAGTTTGATGCATATTGCCTAATACAATTGTGCACACGTCATACCTGCCTGCGAGCATACTGTCTGGTGGCCAGTTTGACTTGCTCGATGGCTTCCGCAAGCAGCTTCTGTCCTCGAGTTGTATCTCGATCACCCGAGTTTGGTGAAAGCGCTAAGTAGTCCGCGAATTCCTTGAAGCCTATGCTCTGCAGAATTCCACGCCGAGCGAAAGGATCCTGAGTGGACGAGTATATTTCTTTGAAGAGGCGATGAAGTTTGTGACTCCGATCTGTCGGTGAAAGTCGAAATCAGAAGCGAGAAAGAGTCGTCAGAATGGGAACAGCACTAAACTGGAGATAAGGTTTCCAGCTGGATAGATGTTGTACGCCTTCCGGAATTCGTAATGCTACAGAACCAGTATCAACCAGCGAGAAGCCTAGGTAAACTCAGCCAGAGTCCTACGGTGTAAGGTTTTCCGACATGCGGGGAAATATATTCACGAAGGATTAGGGACCACCGCTTAAGCAGGAACATAACCCATGAAACTCATCAGCATCATCACGGTAACGGAAAGCCATATGCAAGCAGTGGCAACTGGAAACTTGAAGCAAAAAAGCTTTATATCCCTAGGAAAATGGATAACCGGCAGCGTGCTTACACTCTTCAAAGCCACTGAAACAAACGCGCAAAGGTAGCCAGACTGGTGAACAAAGGTGGAATGTGAAAATGTGCCCAAGGTTACGAGCCAAACCGCCATGATGGCCGTTCTGGTTGCTGTTGTTTTACAAGTAATAATTGGTGTTAGTGCACAAGCGAAAAGTAGAGCTATGGGACACCGAAATGGACATTCAAAGCTATGTTTTATAGGGTTGGCACTTATCAGATCAGTGCTGTTACAGGTAACACTGAAAATCTGATAGCCGCAGCAACATGCGACTAATCCCACGACATCCACTTGATGAGTCCCACCCGGGGTTAGACGCGTAGATGAAGTTATCTGAGATGCCCTGGATGATGCGTAGAAAGCCAGCAATAGAAAAAATTCGCTATGGCAACTGGGTCAAAACGATGTTGTCTACTGCCTTTGATTCTGCCACAGAACGAACGATTCATCAGAGACTGTCAAATAAACGTCCACTTAAACAAACAGTTCTTGGGTAGACGGACTGTACTGTCAAAACAAAGGACCACATCAGTTACAAAACAGGGCTGGATCGAATCCATTTTCATGCTAGCTCCACTGAGCTATAAGTCGATGCTAGTGAAAAGAAGTCCAGTTGCCAGTGGACCTCTCGGGCTCGTGACCATTTTTAGGTGCCTGGTATCGATCACATTTCTGAAAGTTCACGTGAAGTAACAGTATGAACCACCGTTGTTAAAATAACGTTCACCTAACATAAAAAAATGTTATAGAGTAGAAGAGAGATAACCTTACCTGCGTATTTCGAACAAAAACTTGCCCGGAGTTAAATTACAGGTGTGAACCCTGGCATGCACGAACTGACAAGGCTAAGAAAGTCGAACTTTTCGACGAGTAGAGATTTAGATGCTTCCTCAATGTAATGGAAGAGAAAGTCGGATGAGGAAATCCGATCACGATACCTTGATGTTTGAAGGATTTCTAAACGTGACCAACAACGCCGATCCGTGGTTCGACACCGAAAAACCCCAATGACCAATCACAAGTAGGCATCATCACTCAGCTCTGAATGGCGCTGACATCCGGGTGGTTCATCTAACACATCGATTAAAACTCAAAACAGAAGCAGGACGCTTGGGTCTGCAGTCGGTCTACAGCGTTCTGAATAGGGACCGGAAATTGGCCAGAAATAGGTTCCGACCTGGCTCCGGGCCACCATTCCTGAATCACTGCAATCCCTGAAGACCAGTGAACCTCCCGGAGGAGATAGCCACAATAACGTAGAGGAAGGAGGTTGTCCTCAGAAATTTTGAACAGAGAATGTGTGCCAGCTAAACCCAGGACGAGAGCCTCGCAATCGATAATATACAAAATCAAGAATGAAGCAAGGTGGGTACGATACTCCAGAACAGAACATACCCACAAGTGATTGGGCTTCTTCGTCACGCAAGTCGACTTCCCGAAAGTAATCCGTCAGGAACCTGTCAAACTCTGCAACAAGTCCACTGCATATCATTTGATCTACGCGTGCATCCAACCGTTCATTCAACACTGTCGAATCACAATCGAGCCAGAGGAATAGAGACTGGTTCGGATAACGAGGCTGGTAAGAACGATTTGGAGGATGGTCATGAGGGTTTTGCTCTAAAGGCTGACTAAGGAAGTCGTTCACAGAATCAGATTGGTGTAGCAATGCTTCACGTAAGGCCCTCCGTACTTTTCGTCCATCTTTTGGGTGCAGTTTAGAAGCAACCTCCGAGTTCAGTGCTTGCAACTGGGTGTAACACTCCGAAAGATCTGTTGGAATTTGGATACTATGGTGAAAACAGCAAAGATGAGCGGATATGAAAGTGTTGGTTGATGCCTAAGACCGCTGAATGCTAAACCCATCAAATGATAAAAACGAGAATGCCACAAATTACCAAGTAATTCCTCAAAAGGTGGTTTCTATGGTTTCCACGGGACTAATTCCGCCACGTTCCGTGTATTCTGTAGCAAATAACATGCATTACGAGAACTGCGAAAGCCCGGAAATCCGGTCACCATCTTCCAAAAATAAACAGCGACTGAATTAATCGTTTTACTGTCAGTCAAACGCACTACCCACCATCCAGTACATAAGATCGGATTTGAACCTGAACAGCTTTCCGACAGAATAGTCTGTCGTTCGATTCTACCTCTGGCATTGAAGTTACCATTGTCCATGCCTGGAAACTAGGATACTCCCAGATTACGAGGACCGGAACTATGCCACGGTTGAACAATGTAATCATTTCGTTAGATGGCTGGTCAGCATAGCATTTGGCGGTCAAGCGGATAAAATTCGGACAACTGAACGTAACTGTGGATTGTGACTAATCAGACGAACCAAGTCAGGGATGAGTACAGTGGACAACTCGCAGAGTACCGTCCCAGCCTTAAATGCAGCTGACACAACAATACAATCAGTAAATACGTATGCATATAATGAATTCGTGACGTGATCTGCGTGGCTGAATGATTGATGGCACTCTATCCTGTCTACATGGCCGTCTTCCGAAACTGACTGGTGCCATTCAAACTTCTACACCGAATTTGATAGTTCACGATATTGAAAATAATAATGGTATTTACGCACGAATTTATCAGCTCCCGCCTCCAGTGCGCAGCTACCTACCCCACCACCCCAAATCATCGGTGAAGGAAACTGTGGCAGCTACAACCACTGTACGACAAGTACGCGGTTCTTACAGCTGATAATGACGATGGTGAATGGTAATAATAATAACGGTCGTTCAGCTGTAAGACCCCAGCAAGTACCCCGAAGCAATTACGATAACTGAGATACTCTCAGGTTGCCCAAACCTAGACGGGAGCAGTCCAGATGCAGAGGTTTGGTTGGAACCACAAACCTTCCGGTCAGTAAGTTTGCGCTTTTACCACTGAGATACCTCGAGTTCATTTTTGATAGAATCTCCCTGGCTATTCGTGAAATGCCCATGCTACCCAACAAGGAAGAAACAGATGTATTGTACATTTCGGCTTTTAATCGAGAAATGGCTTCATATGAAAGATGAATCCCGAGTTTAAAACTCCATGCCATCTTTGGAACGATTTTTAGACGAGCGAGAGAAGAGACACTTAGGCAACAAGGGGCAGTGACTAACATCGGGACAACCAGGCCACGTCGCATGAGCGTCCCTTATGCCTACGTGATCGAGCGATGGCCAGAACAAATCACTCTTGTGCACAAAGATTTGGGCTCATTAGTGATTGACTTTGTTGTTCAGAAAACTGTCTAATCGTTTTCGATCGATTCCCTGATTCTGAATGACTCTTTGGTGTGACCACGTGACCCTTCTTGAACAAACCGGTTTGACGTCGCGCTGCCGTTGTCTTTTTAACGATCCACTTGTAGACAGCCTCGGTGATGTTCACAGATTCGCTGTGAACCTTGGAACCGAACAACATATGGAGTGTGAACAGGGTATCTCCATAAGCCTCTAAAAGCCAGGAAGCATTGTTTTGTGGGCGAGATTCATGACAGACCAAGACGCGTCGGTGGATGTGCCAGATCTGTCAGCCAGCTCGAAATGACCATTGATCGACCAAAGAGACACTGCCACTCGTACTATATGAATTGCTATATTGGTCCGATAGTAATAAATCCCCTTCTTGAGTAGGAATTTTCCATGCGTTCTCTCGTATGTTAGTCCACAACCATTAAACCTGTCGAGTCATTTATTTTCGCTAAACAGTGTGTTTGGGATGTACAATGAGCGGCCAGAATAGCTGTGTCCATCACAAACCATAGCTAGCTTAAAATTACGGGAAAGTCCACAGGTTAAAATAAAAGCTGTTGAAAACGTAGTCCTTGTTCTAATTCAGTCTTGACTTCCTGGTTGCTATTATCAAGGCCTGGCTCAACTGGCAGGTGTCTTGATTGCCTCGGGTTGCACGACAGCCTTGCAGAACCGACTTTCTATTTCTTGTTCGGAGATGGCTCAGTGGCTAAGGTGTGAAGTTACTGACCGGAAGTCCGTGGTTCGAACCCAACCCTGGCATCTCGACTGCCCTTGTCTAGGCTTGGGCAACCTGGTAGTATCTGAGCCATCGTGCTTCTTCCGTGTGGAACGTGGGCTCCATTGGACAACACAACAACAAAAATTTTATTATTTGTTCGCAGATATGTTTAAAGAGCTGAACGATGGAGTTCCATTCAAAGGGTGGTATCAGTAACACTAACACGTGTGTCTTCCATCGACTCATACATAGAACAGAATAGTAGTAATAATAATAAAATAATCGCTCAGTGGTAGCACCTTTTCGATGCCTAGCTGCCATGCCAACGGAAGGAGGCACAAGGGCTGAGGTACTACCAGGTTTCCCAAGCCTAGATAGGGGAAGTCGAGACGCAGAGGTCGGGTTTGAAACACGGACCTTCCGGTCAGTAAATTTGCGCTCTAACCACTGAGCCATCTCGCCCCAACCACGATAGTAGATTCACCAAAAGACATCAAAAAAGATATAAGGTGATTGTCTAGACAGAACACACTGCTCGTGAGGTTGCTGAAGAATCCTCGGCAGCCCATGATCGGCTTCACCCTTCTTGAGGCTGATCAGGTAGGTGCATTCCACGAGTTCCCTTCAACCCCGTGTTCTGTTTGAACCAAAATTACAAATGAGAGAAGTTGAAAAAATGATCCTTTGTAAATTGGTCTATGAGGAGACGTAACATCGGGTTGTGGGTCTTGTACAGGTACGTGGTTTTCCTTGTCTGCTATGGGACTGTGCTTGTCCCCATACGAGGCGCAAATGCTAAAAAATACCCGCTGTTTATTAGACGAGGCGAGGGTGGGTTCCAGTGACTATCAGTTGGCTTTGCTACGACATCCCATCTCCATCGGAAGTGATCAAACAACGACATTCGCAACTGACTTGTTCTGCGTAAACCTGGAACCCACTTGGTACCATCTCGTACGGCACACCGTATCTTGCTGCCAATGAACACCGTAGACGTGGAATCCAACGTTAAACCCGATATCGAATGCCTCACTTTCAAACCGTCTACTGAATTCTATGATGTAACGAGAACCGGCACATACTGGCGATCATGGGTGATCATCTAAGCTTTACTGAAGCAGATTGATCGCCTGGCGGAAAAAAACTGCCATAATCTGAAAAAGTGGAAATAGTACCACGACTAAAGCTACCGACAGCAAAAGATGAGTTCGAATAAAAAATAGCTCAGGGAGAACGCGCCTGAATGTTTCGCACCGAACTGGGGAGAGCAACTACAACATCCTTACCTATCCAAGTCATCCGAATCAGGTTTGTCTGTTGATGCTAGGAAATCAGACCAAAGAATGGCTTCCAGATAATAGTGTGTGCCCCCAACCAGAAATGGGATTCGTTGGTTTTCACAGCGTATCTTGTCAATTGTAGGAAGGCAAACGGCCCTGTATTTATGAACATCTGCGCAGTAAGCAAATGCAGGAGGGAAACAACCAATAAGGTGATGAGGCACACCAGCGGCTTCGGATTCGGAGACCTGATGTCAGGGGGGGGGCAGAAGTGGGGTGTGTATGTAAGCAAAACCTACTTAGGAGACAAAAGCCAGGAACAAACGTTAGAGGAATTCTCACCTTGTTTGTAGCGATTGTTAGCCCCTCGTAAAGTTGTACAGCATCGGCATTTACTACCTCACCACGGAAAATCGAAGCAAGACTAACAGCGAGCTTGGACTTTCCAGTACCCGTAGGTCCACCGATGGCAATGACAGGTGGAGTAGGATTAAGAATGTATGTAGACAGACTCATGAGCGAACGAAGGAGTCCGCGACCTGAACCAGTAACCTCAAGCAACATGAACAGCAATCCTCAGGAAGTGTAAACGATCATGAGGGCTGCATTCGAACTACTTGGTTCTCGAAAAAAGTAGCTAGACACCTGTATTAAAAAAAGTATGGAAACAACGTAGTGAATGTAGTGTGTAGTGCCCACCTTCAGGGTGGGCAGCTCTTCAAGACGGACAAAATTCCTGCTTAGTTCGTTATATTGAACATCGCCAGGAACCAAACACTACAACCGAGTACTCCTAACTACGCACAGTAATAGTCTATTTCTTTGGCTGAGACGGTTTCATTGACGTGACTACCCCATTCAGCGTCGTTCTGCCAAGTAAAGGGGACTCAGCCACAGCTCCAAATATAACCCTAAAGGATATTGTTCTCCGCAAATGCACCTGCCGTCATCATCATCATCAGCAACAGCAGCGGACACAGCAAAGGTGCTTTAATACTGTACAGCCACAGAGCTTCTTTAATTGTGAATAAGGCCTTAAGGTGAAAACAGATAGAAGTGGATAGGGATAGGACCTAGTAAACACTGTGAGGTACCTACATGTTCAAACTTTCAATCAGAGAACCTGTCGGCACGAGCGTCACTGACATAGGTTAATCAATATTTCTTGCAACGACTCCAGCCAACCACAGGGAAAGTAATGGGGACTTCATCTTGGATGACTGGTCGCACCAGCAACACCCACTTTCCGCAACCTGTTTTACACCCTTTGGTCAGGTTACACCCCGTCAACCTCAGTTTGGGCCATTTTGAAGGAAGCACAACACTCGTCGCGGTAGAGGACGATTCGGTATCCGCAGCACACAAAGGAGCCACCACATCTGATGGTGCTGGGCATTTTCCGCTACCGACGCACCTGCTGCGTAACCGGACACCCGTTATCTAATAACCTCGATACCGGTTCATCGATGCAATTCGGTAACAGCAGCGCTTTTGAGAAATCGATGATCAGAAACCTGAAAGCGCCTCAGATCATCCACCCACCGAGGTCATGTATCGAAACCGAAGGACAACATAGTCCTTATTGTAGCCTGGTACACAATACACTTGAGAGCCTATGATATACTGTCTGAACGCCACAAGTGACGCCAATTGGCAAACATGATTCGTGCCTTCGAGACTCATGCACTGGCTTCCCTAAACACTCTTGTCCGACCTAATACAACCACGAAGCATGCAAAATTCTCCACAACATCCAGTGCTTCTCCTTGAATTGCAAAATCGTTCAGCTGTAGCACCTTTCCGGTGCCTAACTGCCATGCCACCTGAAGGAAGCACGAGGGCTGGGATACTGCCAGGTTGCCCAAGCCTAGACACGGGAAGTCGAGAAGCAGAGGTCGGGTTCGAACCACGGACCCTCTGGTCAGTAAATTCGCGTTCTAACCACTTGAGCCATCTCGCAAGGGACATGTTCAGAGACTGCGCGTCTTGAAGCATGACTTTGCACCTTGTAGGAGCGAGGCGCATGTCAAAAGTGGTAGGTTATCATCAATTTACCTAATAGTAATTGCGCTTGGCCTTCGTCTTCAAAGACAAGGACGAGGTCTCGGTACTCCAGATCGACAAGGTTCTCATTAGCAACGATTTGAGCGCAGCGGTTTTGAGGACGCTTCAGGTTTTATCACAGTTTCACCGACAACAAAGTTGAACAAAAATGAAGACAGAGAGGGTATCCTTGCTGGACATCACATTGCAGTGTGACTCTCACGCCTGGAGTTATGTGGACATGGGGACCAGGTTACGTTAACGGACTTCTGTGGTACTCCCTGCTGAGAAAGCGTGGTGAACAAAACAGAAAGCACACTTAAAGTCATGGCACTGCTCAAACACCACACACATCGTGAAGATGTTGTCGACGCAGCCTATACCGGGTAGAAATCCCGTTTGGTACTTACGAACTAAGGTTTCGCATACAGCCTTAAGATGGCGAAAAATCGGCGACGCCAGCCCGAAAAGCTGAATAATGGGTATACATTTTGAAGAGCAGCACTATTGCCCACTCAGTTCGATTGTGTGGGACGGTCTATTTTTCCTCCCAGATGGACGCAAATAAGTTAGACAGACACCGCCATTAGAGCACGAATTTACTGACCGGAAAGTCCATGTTTCGAGCCCGATCTCTGCATCTTAACCTCTCCTGTCTAGGCTTGGGCGACCTAACAGTATCCCATCCCTCGTGCTTCCTTCGGCTGGCATGGCAGGTAGGCACCGGGTGTTACAGCTGAACAATTCTTTTTAATTTCGAAGGCCAGGAAGGAGTAAGCAGATGGTCAACTATATTGTTGCTCGGAATATTCTGCCCTGTGGTCCAAACGTTCTCCATCCAACAATCGCGATCTTTCACGGTTTCATTGGCAAGCTTCCGAGGATCTGTTGAAAGAATCAAGTGAAATACTCGCGGACAGTTCTAGCACTTTTCACTTCTCCCATTCCTTCAGCCTTTTCTCCATCCATAAGGGACTGGACCTTGCCGTGGTGTGACGGTTTGTGTACCTCCGAGCCCCATTGAGTTATACTGCGGAGTGTCCGCGCGACACTCTCAGTCTGTCACACCAGGTTGGTCAATGGTTAGAGGTCTGATGAACAGTCTCCTGGTCCTCTAGGTTGGGGGTTGGAACATGTGTGGCAACTTGTTCTGTAAAAAACTGTAATTTGCAACTATATTTGCATTTACCACCAAACATCACTACCTTGTGGTCAGGCTTTTGAGCCAAAGGCTTTGGTTAAGGACCCTAATCGCCCTCCTGTCTAAGTGTGGGCTTGACAGTATCCCAGCCCACATACAACCATAAATGACACATATACGAATAAAGTCATACCATATCGACCGTCGCGTGGTTCCCTCAGCCGGGTCGCCTTACTCGCTGCATACAGCAGGGCGGGTAAGCGAAAATAGGCCACAGCTGATGCCTCCTTTCTTTCTCTTTCACATACTTTTTCTTCCCACTCTCCCCACCCCAGGCCAAGCACTTAGGACTGATGAGTCCGTTCGTCCTGCAACGGTTTTGCAAGCAACATCTGCTCGTCGTCCGGCGCCGACATCCTCAGGCATCTCGAAATCAATATTCAAGCCTAGGCGTCCAGTCTGTCTGGCCGCCTTCAATGTCCGCACTCTGAAGCAAGCACGCAAGCTGTTCTCGCTTTCACACTGGACTCACTTGGCATTGATGTGTGCTGTGTATCAGAAACAAGAATTCAAAGATGCAGGCACAGTGACTGAGCTAACCACCCCACTACTCTTCATTCGCTTCCGTCTACACACCTCTGGTGATCCAGAGGCTGCTGCGGCAGGATGTGCAGGAGTTGGTATCGTTCTGAGTCA
>SJOL01000802.1:496395-515490 GCA_004794785.1 Opisthorchis felineus | reverse complement strand
AAAGAAGACCCCTGGACATCCACGACCGGATTATTATTTATTCACTGACCTGGGCCAACGACGAACTATTTTAAAAAGAACAATTCTTAGTGAGTCTGTTCCATTCGACCCTTTTTATTATTGTGTACTCAATTCAGAGTAATTATATTTATTTCTTTGCCACACACTTCCTAAAGTAGCTTTTTTTGGGTACCCAGACCACTGCAACGTATTCTAACTAAGGAGTGCGATCATTTCCAATGCTATCTACTGATTATTTGTGCATATCATAGGACGGAGATCATACACAGAGGTGTACACTATTATCAGTACAGCATAATGCACCAAATTCTCTTTCATCATTATACTGAACATGAGGCGAGCTCTCCAAAAACTGTGTTGTGTTGAATTTCGCCGAACAAATTCATCTAATTTGCAAGTTTGAGAGGTTTTATGCACGCAAAAGTTATTCTACTATTTTCTGGGTGGCATTGCAATGTGTATTCTGTGGCTGTTATCTCACTCGTAAAAAACACCGCGGAATGCTAGAGTGTGCTAAAGCATGCTTTCATGCTTTATCTCGTAAACCGGCTATGAAATACGAATCGGTAGCTGTCTATGACCTTAAAATTTCGCTCACTTAAACAAAATGCTATGAGAAACATATCACTGAAACGTGAAGACGGATTAGACTACATCCACGCAAATTTCGCAACTTCGGAAACCTCACAATTTCGCCCAAAATCATTTGGGTTTACTTCTAGTGTGCGGCAATTTAAACTTGACTGTGCCGGCTAAAACGTGTTTATTACACGCTCCAATGTCCACCACAAGTTCCAAACAAGAGGCAGTGGTCCGCTTGTTCATCTCTTTGAGTGACCTTGAGTTATTTTTGTGCCGCACTTGACTCGTGCTCTCGTTTCAGTCTCAATACGTGCACGTTATTACCACCCTCCGGTGCGACCAGCCGTCGGAAAGTCAAAGTGGATACCACTGACCCATCTGAAGCTCCAGTCAAGCCAAATATGTGGACATTAAAGTTCAATAAAAATTATCCCGGGAAGTGCGTACGAAACTGCGGCTAACACAACTGAAGTCGCTAATCACGGAGTAAACTGAAACGTCTGTGGGAGACTGGGCATATGCTCCAAGCTACAGACCTAACAAATTTGAATCCCACTGGCGTACGGCGTTCGGACGGTAGAAGGTGCCAAAAGTGTACTGCTGTAAACGACAGCCAGTGCCGGGTGAAAACAAATTCAATATGGCCAAAAATCCATGAGATTTTGAAGTGGAGGATTTTATGGACTGTTAATCTAGTCAAACCAGTATTTTGGCGGAATCTACTTAACAGCCACTTGTTCAAGGAAGCCAAATTACTACCGATTCAAATCTAACTAGTGGATTACTAACAAACAAGCTGATTGGTATGCGGCCAATTAAAATCATTTTCCTAGGTTATCACCTCATTGGTAACAGAGCGTATGCCCGAAGCGTTTTTCTGCGCTTTCTAGGTATGGGCGGTTGGTGTAAACGAGCAATTTTTCGTGGTCAACAAATACCTCGGATTAGAAAACGATGTTAATTAAACACAATAGCTTAAATTATTGGAAGCCTTTGTTCACTTAAAATGAACGAATGTGGCAGGTTGTTCTGCAGCTCAGAATGGAAAGTGGCCACAGCATACAACACACTCGCTGACGCAGGAAAAGCCGGAGGATTACCCCTGTATATAAATTGGTAGCTGGTATCCCCTGCCCAAAAGACGTGTGAGGAAGCCTTTTTCCTTGTAACCCGGGAAGCGTTGTTTAGATAAATCATAATGATGGAAACACTCACCTCAACTAATAGGCGTTCCGGAGCCGGCATTCGGAAGCTTTCACAAGATTTGATGTTACAGATACATATAGTGAGATCCTAGATGTTGTCAACCCCCATCGTAAATCAAGAAAATTCCCCAAGCCGTTAGTTGTATGGCAGGTAGGTGAATTTTACTGCTACCTGGAGTAAGCCTGCTAGTTGTAGCTCTCATATTCCGAGCCACAGCGGCTTTACAATTTTCGAATGATGACGCCCAAACTGTGCAGATCAGGGTACAGCCTTTCTGGTACATGGCGCAAAAATTGTTCGCATTCCACCCTAGCGACCGACTTGGCTCCCTAGGAAGAGAAGTGCACACATCGGGTAGATTGAGAGGCAATTTATATGGGCCTGTCATAATTTCCACAAAACCAACGTGATCCAAACCATCAGTGTGTACACAGAGCCCTGCTGTCTTGTCACACAACTCGAGCGCTTTGGTTACTATTCTGTGTTGCGATATCTAGTCCTGAGGCATTTCGAGTCACTAGTTGCAAACGCTTAGGAAACTCGTCTCTTTGAACTTACTTTTGGCATAAAAATGTAGGTGTAGGTGGGTGCTACTGTCAGGCTCAAGAAAGTTCCGTTTAAACGGGCAATTATGAGCTTTGAGGCTGCTAGATTCCAAGCAGCAGTTACGTTGTTCAAGCCATTATTCCAAACTCCTGATTTTATCACTACCTTGGTAGCACAGTGTCCGCTGACGCTGGCATAACAATGCGACTGTCCGTTCCATGGACATTTATGTACGTACAGAACGTTAGATAGTCTTCGTCCTCGTCCGGGTGTGTACTACGACCCAGACCAACAGGACCCTGATGTGGCACTCCTTTGATTACTCCTGCGCTGGGCCGCTGGGTGATACCTCTTTATCCATAGCCATCCCCAACTTAGTTTTACACAGTTTGTGACACTGTTCTGTCGTGTAGTGAGGTTTGCTCTGCAGTGATGTTACTAGTAATCCTGGTCCACTTGGATAGCGCCAAAGTCTCTCGACGTTGTGCCCGAGCTAGGTTTCCGGCTTGTTGCTTTAGTTTTTCCTTCTCATCCATCCATCCACCCATCCATCATTCCATCCATCCCATCAGCTCTTTATTTGCATGATGGATCATGTGGTTGTGCCTTAATGAAACTTTGTGTAGAAACACGCATATTCCACGGTCGATATGCCTCCGCGGCAAACCCAAGATATCGAAATTGGATAGGCCGATGAGGCTTGTAGGGGCCACTTCATATACCGAGCCGGTAATCAAACCTACACCAACATAGGTATAGAGTAGGCCACCACAGCGGCCTGTAAGCTCATTCGTAGAACAAGACAAACTGATCACTTGCCTCAGCCTTTGTCAGCGTTTGGCGCCTCAGAAGAAAACAGTATTTGCCACCAGGTTGTCTTATATTTTGTTTAAGGGATCCGATGTTTGATGGATGCCTGTGATTATCCAATTATGGCCATCGCTCTCGTGCGTGCATTTGGAAGGGTGCCGTGCGTACTGAGCTGGTTAAGGCAAACGTGAAACGATGGCCATTTTTCAGACGAGCGGGGATCAGAAGCAGCTCAGACATGACCACCACCAAAAACAACATTATGCATTAATTGGTTGGAACGCACTGCCCTCTGTTTGCTCAACAGATGCACTGTCTGTGCGTGGTTAGCTGTGGTTGAGACTAGGTTATCAAACTACGTTTCTAAAATACTACAAACAATCTTGGCAGTTAAACTTTCGACAGCTGCTTCTGGCCAATCTAATGAACTTTTTAAAGCCAGAAAGTTGTGCCCTCAATTTCAGACCCGGCATGTGTTGGAACGATTTGACCATCCATGCTAACTCATCCTTTCTGCTTAGTAGCCGAAAACAAATGTTCTCAAGGAGACTGCAAGTCGTTGGGTAGTGATACGTACAAACCCCGGTGGATGAAGCTTATGGTTGGCGTAAGGCTTGGGAAAAAAGATTTTGTGCTGTGCACCAATCCGTGCGTCCATGGGTCTATGACGGGTGAATATGACCGTCACTTCCATTTCGAAACACAGAGCCAGAAAGTTGGATCTCTCTGTTCGGCAACAAATCACGGCGGGCAGTCCATGCAAAAGCTGCCCAAGTACCAACAGGACAGGCCGAACTATACAGGAGCAGTTGCTGGGTTCGCAGTTAGCCACGGTGGCCAAGCAAATGGAAGCAGGATTCCGAAACAAGCTTTGGATGCCCAAATGAATACAAAGGAGGCATGCCATAGTAAGCGAAAGCTTTGATACTTGAATTATCCTGATGAAAGTTTAAAATTGATGACTTAAATTTGGTGAAGTGGGGGGCAAAAGAGCAAAAGAGGACATCATGGATAAAAGTGGAGCGCACCGGAGTCTATTAGTCAAATTTAACCCTAACAGGAAGCCCGCAACATGCCAGAAAAGTAACAGAGCAGTTCTAGCTGGAAAACAAACAAGCTGAAGCTGTAAAAAATGTGGTCATGTTTGTTTCGTCACGTCGGATCGGGGATTTAGAGTGATCCGTTGGTGCTCAAAGTATTTTTGTCAAACCCACCGTAACTTTCTGAGGCTTTGTTCGGATCATCTACTGAGATCATACCATCTCTTTGCAGACCTCATCTAAACTCACAGAAAATTCTGCAGTATTAGGCGTTAAAAATGTATCATAATTGATCCTCAATGACCATTTTTGTGTAGGCCAAGATGAATGACATCCAGTACCAGGTGGTTGCATATGCATACCCAGTGTGCGCTTTGTGTCCAGTATAAGCCAGGAGACGATCTTTTGTACACTTTATTTGTGTCCATCGTCAGCGCCCAAGTAATTTCCTACGAGGACGCTCTGGTCTAATTGAGAGCCTGGGAGCCGTTGTTAATTGTGTTGTAATATATCGTTCAGAGTCGCGATCCATCCATCATAGTATATTCCACCTATGTTTTTCTTGAGCCGATCTGCAACTCGTCCGAGCCAACATTACATACATCCCGCAGTGCTAAGCCTACGGCACTACAAGGAGTGACCATAGGCGACGAACTCTGACTCAATAGCGACTATCCAAATTTGACAGTATGCGGACCTTCCGGTTACTCTCCTGCATGCTCTGTGGGAACCAGCTGTTAAGGTGCGCTCACCTGAATCGTTGGCTACGTGCCACAAGTTGAGCATGCCGGTGAATACCAGACTCAAACCTTCTGTTCACTCTATGGTCTCACTCCCTCGGGCTTTCACCGAGTACGGGGATTTTGGTTGGTGCACGTGCGGATCAGCAGGAAAAACGTGAGAAATTACCCATTGTGCGCCAGTGTTAATCAGCGCACTACTAGGTAGCAGGCTACTTAGGGACGGGATTCAAGCCCAACAAATGGGATAGTCAGGGTGGGGTATATAACGCATGCATAAAGGTCTCTCATAAGCCAAGGCCTACGTCTCAGGTAGAATATAGACGGAAAATGAGCGCTGTCATACCGGAGTGAAGTTGGCGGATACGTGCATGTACGTGTCATGTACAGTCACTCTAACTAGAACACTATTCGAGAAAATGAATGTGTTGTAGAACAGGCTAGTGGGAATGAGAGTAGCTGTGAATGTCAACTTTGTTATTCAAAGTGGACAAGCGATTTCTTAAATATCTAGGTTGGCGCCAATACCTTGATAGAAGGAGCAGACATATTTGGCACGGATTGCCAACTAAGGCAACCGCTACCAAAGGAGAAATGCAACCGTGTGGAATAAGTTAGGATTGACAAATGCATTTTCAGCTGAAGACTCCGAGCTTTCACTATGTGGGCCGTTGCGAGAGAGAGAGAGCGAGAGAGAGAGCAAAAAACCGGCAGCGTTATTAAACGCAGCACAGAGGTGACCAAGGCAGCCAAAGCCTCGGGGGTGCGTAAGTGGGAGAAGTCGAGCCGAAATATGAGGGGAGTTGGTAAGGAGTGATTCAAACGTCTTGCCAAAGTTCTGTAAGGCAGTCTTTAATTTCAGCGATTAGGCGATGAAATTTACACCTTGTTGCAGTGTTGCAACAGTGGTCGAATGAAGCTGAATAAAGCCAAGCGTAAGTTTAGCAGAATGTCATCGTGTTCCTCAGTGGCGCACCGACTGAGATCACTAATCAATGAGGGCAGTGGCGATGCGGCATTCGGAGAAATTACTTCCACTTCTCCACGGCCGTGATGGAACAACTTTTTTCATGCACCAAGCCTTCTCGTGTGCTCCGTTAGGAGGCAACTCCAGTTTGGGAGTTTGGCGTCAGTGCGGAATAAAGAATATTGCACTTCATTTCTGATGGTTTGATCACTTCGAAACGTAGTGATGCTCCCAGGTTGACTTCCCTGGCTGGTCCATCAACCGTCACCGAAATCGAGCACTGAAGTGCTAGAATCCTCAAGTCGGTACACTTGATTATGATGCTCCGAATGAAAGTAAGCGCGACCATATCACCGCAGGTTGTCGTCACTTCAATTTTCCTGCAGTTCAATAATCCCTAAAGATAGATTTGTGACTTTAATGACATCCAGGGCTGTGGCTTTCGGCGGAATATCTGAAAATCTCGGATGGATAATTTTTGACTGTTCTTGGGGCTCCTCTCGGGTAGCCTTTTGGGCAAGGGTACAAGCAGTTAAACTGGCTTGTTCACTGGGCAAGTGTTTGCTTTTGCGGAGGGGTAATGCTTTTTTGAGGTGACAGACGCAACCTTTCGAGGTTAGAACTGCATTTGGATAGCTTCCCACCAGCGCCCAAAGAAACAAGCCAGTGTAATACAAGAGAGGTTGCGGTGGAGGCTCCTGATGGTAGAAGAACGATAATAACGTAGTGTGGAAAGTAATTCATAACATGCTGTAACAGACGAAGACGAACGGCTGAAGACGAAGACGAAGACGTATTCAAAATTATTATGTATTCATTCCATGATGTCGTATACTGTCAGTATTCGGGACGACCTAAGTCCAGCACTAGCCAAAAAACTGTTATATTTGGAAACTACCCTAGTAGGGCTGGAAGCTAAAGCATGGATTTTTCTGGACAAGGAAACATAGTGAACCGAATTTACGTCTAGTTGCCTTGCAGTAAGTACCATATGGCTGTGGCACGCATGGTTAACTTACATTGGCGGGATTTCTTACACGAGACCCGTGTGTGGTTATGTCTACCGGCGTTTGCTTAGCCCCGTTGTTGAGTCTGAGATTCATTCATTCTGAACACAGTTTTACAATAATGGAGGTCTTCTGGCCATGACTGATAGTGAATTAGGGATGATACAATTACTCTTCACAACTTTTCGTTCTCTCGAGGGCTTTGACGGGGATCTGTTAGATTGCGACCATTCAGCGTCATACATCTAAGCTAAATCTCAGACTTGCGTGCAGATTATCTCAGCGTTTTTCTCTTGATGGCAGGTAGATGTGGTTCAGCGTGGCTTCAACGGAGACAACGAAGGCAACACCAGCATCAGTCGGCATAAAAGTTCAAATCGAATTAACCAAATCGGTTGGCTGACTGGCTAACTCATTTAAATAAGCAAATAAAGACGCATTTTTTCCTAAGAATAATGTAGTTGTGACCTTTCAACTTGCAAGAGCCGTCCGGAGGTTCACTACTGCTCACGTTAGCTAGAGTGTAGGCCAAACGAATATGTGTCACCCTGTCCAGTGATCATTTTCCGTAGGTATTGCACAAGTTTGGCGAAATGGCAGAAGAAACTTCGTAGCCCCGAACGTGCCTCCACCCGCCGCCAATTTTGCACTAGAGGGTTGTGGACGTCTCAATTACTTTTATCGTGCAAGCTGTACAAGCAAACTGTCAGATCTTTAAAGCAAGATTCACCCTCGAAAGACATTGATTGTTGGTATAGCTGTCTACAGTTTGGCGTAGTTCGCAAAGGGATATCTCCCACTAGACCCTCAAATGCATCTTGTTTTCTCAGACGCTTCCTGAGTTCGCAAACCCCGGGAAAATTCGAGCAGCGCGTCAAGTTCGACCTGGGATAAAACAGATGGAGCGCTAATACCTTTGGTCTATTAGGTTGCGTGGTCTTTGTGATTTTCTTGTAGGTTCGGTAAATATGTACTTCTTATAAGATCCGCGTTCAGCGTTTGCATGGTTTCGGTCAGCAAATAGTGGCTGGATTGATTAATGTGTTCACGGGTTTCATGCGCATCTAGCAAAACCCGGTAGGTTTATAATTTGTTTCATTTTTTGCCCGGGCATATCTGTTAACTAAGTTTTTCACTGTGAAATCACTTCAATGAAGTAACGCTTGTTGATTGACCAAACTGTTTTAAGTGAAAAGCTTCGTCCTGTGTCACAACGTTTTATCACTCTATGTCCGCGCATCCATAAGCGTTAGCTAGAATCTGGTCACCTGTTCCCCGCCAAATCTATGATCGAACCCCGATAAGTGCGGGTGAAACAGTTATCCATGGACTATCGAACACAAAGTGCAATGTCACACCGGCTCAGCTTGCTGAGATTTCAAGTGAGAGTTTTAAAAATAACCAACCAGACCATTTAACCAGTTCTTCGCTTTACTGTGTCAGCACCCACTGCTTTCAACTTAGGAGTCCAGTCGATGTGACAGACAATAGGACACATGTTTACAGAGGGTTTAAATCATAGATTTAGGGGCAAAAACCTGGCGTGAAGAATATTTTTTAAGTTGCGGCATTTTAGGTCAACAAGTATTTTACCTGTGGGCTTTTGAGTCTTCAAGCGCAACAAAGGAAACGTTCTGGATGAAATTCCACAACGAACTCTCCCCTTTGAACGATTATCCTGCACTCTCCGTCCCGTAATTTGTCTGCTTTACCGGCCAGGATTCCTAAATGCTCACAAAAACTGCGCTTAAAAATAGCAACAATCACTGTTCTGAGGAAACGATCAAGTTAACTGGTAACTGAGGGGACAGTGGTCGGCTGATTGCAATCTAGTCACCTATTGGGTAAAGTGACGCAGAATTTTCAATGAACGCTCGAGAGTAGATAACCGTGGTACGGCTAGTGGAACAGCCCTCCAGGCTTATGGACGGGGATCCGGGGCCATTGAGGACGTGCCCCTCCGGATGCAGATCATAGACCTTTGTCACCGAAAACGTTCACGTACTCACCTTTGGTATCGACTTCCTTGAGAATCTTACTGTCATGAAAAATTGCTTATGATGGCAGCGGAACTGTGCACAAATGCAAAAAAGGGGTGTTAGTTAAAAATCAGCGGTAAAACAGACACGCCCACATGCATCGGCAACGTAATAGGTATGATTGCGAATAAGTTCACCCAGGAGGAGAGTGGACTCGGTGATCTGCCTAACCGTGTAATTTGGTTTTAAAAGCTTCATCATTATCTAAGCTGACGTCCCAAGTGCGTGGCTCTAGATTGAGGAGTGACAGCGCGCCAGCGATTTTGCGCGTTCAGCGAAAATGACGAGGCCATGGAAAATCGCTTGGGCCAGCGAAATAAAACTCACAAAAATGTGTGTTGCGCGAACTACCGACATTTCACTGAATGTTGTTTCTCCCAAGTACCAAATTTGGAAAATTTGGAAAACTAGAAAAACTAAAACAAGCGCAACAATATAAACGATAATGCAATGATTTTTTGAATACAGAACACTTTTTCCTACACTCAACAAATTTTCTGTCATCATTTCCAAATGATCTCTGCGACGTCGAGTCCCAAAACCTGCAGTGCAGCGGAAAGTTCCTATTTGTCCATCGCGCAGAGAAAGTATCTCCAATGTTTTCAAGAAAGGTCATTTTGGAGTCCAGAGGAAGGCGTTGTCTGATAGTGATCCGTAAGTGCCAACTGGAAGGCCAGTATAACGGAAACCTACGTCAGTATGCTTAGAAGGGCGGGTTAAAACAACATTTTTGCTGCAAAATGAGCAAAGTGAACTTCACTTCAAACACACAGTAAATGATCTCACAATCGACACTGCAGTACTTTGGGACCAAATCCTGAAGCCTGGCTTCTATCCTAGCAACTTTTCAGATCTTCCCCCCAGACCGATTGAGAATAACAAGCCCACAGTCTTGACTGCTATTCATTCATGATAATTTTGGTCAGCAGACTTCAAACTTTAAATATGTCACAATACCCAGCTGTCAGTCATAACCACACACCAGAAAACCGCATATATTATAGATTTATTTTTCGCTAAAAACCATGATATTTGGCGAAGGAACTACTGAAAATCCACAAGTCCATCGCACCAATTTGTGGGAAGAAAATTTACAGAGGAGAGGGAAAAAAGGGCGTTTTACACTCGTTTCACACGCCATGTAAGAAGACACTCCATCGGAATGGTCGAAGTTAGATAAATTAGATATTGGGGCTAGCAGATGGGAAGCGATTTCGTGTCTTTCCTTTGAGCATAACAGCGTCCACCACGGTGGACAGATGTGATGTGGAGGTAATTTCTGTGAAGCGTTTGGACCCGCTGTCGTACCTGGAGCAAAATTAACAAAATTTGGAATCCCGGTTCACGCTATTTCACACATGAAGGTAAATCATATGACCCCTATTCGGGTAAATCGACCACAAAATATACAGCAAATTTGCCCATATAACTTGAGCAAACCCGGTTGCGGTACGCGAAGTTTTGAGCAACCTTACGAGTAGTGTATTCCATCAAGAAAATATAGTGCGACATTCCAAGAAGCTTGTTGACTGAAACATGAGGTGGCTTTTTCCAGCACATTTCGTCGGACAACAGTGATCGTCTATCCTGAATGAGAACTTTTGTCTACATCCATTCATTCTCGGTGACCGCAAAATACCAGAAGCAGCCGACGTGACTTTCAGGTCAGTGTATCAAGAATTTCTATGTGTAAACTTGGAACAGCGTGCGCGACATCGAGTTGCGCAGTCCTTCGACCTGATGAGTCTAACACCATTTATAGGAGTGGGGGGTATCTTCTGGAGCTTAGAAGAGGTCGGAGGGTAAAACATTTATCGACCACCAGCTTATTACACTGACAAACGCATGGAGCTAATTGATGCTAAGTAGTATGTCCGGGTAAGACAGCCTTCAAGAACAATTCCACACCATTCGATTGAGGCTTCTGATTGGGTGGACAGCATGAATAATTCTACTCACTTGTAAAACCTTTCCACCAAACTGTTATCAATTCGCTTTGGACCAAGGCCACTGATTCGCACTCCCAGTTCGTCCGCGGCGGAGAAACTATACAGTCCACCGTATTGGCAGTGACTTCGCAGTAGAATGATGAAGTGTTTGCCGTCCGAGCAGCCGAGTGCCTGTGCGTTGAAAAGAAACGGTAGATGATACAGTTAAGCGGTAGAAATGACAGAACAGATCAGCTGACACGAAACAACAAAAGACATTTTGCGATAAACACATATTTGCAAGTCTATTTGATGTTGATGGGGGACTCAGCAGAATTTCTTGCCTATAGTATTCTCCAAGTGAACGTGATGCACAAAGAACATCCCATGTTTCAAGATTGACAAAAAAGTCGATGAAAACTCTAGACAAGTCACGCTGCTCTGGACTCCTCACGTAGGTCCAGTTTTCGGATCTGCATGAACCCTGTACGTACGTACGTTGTAATAAAGTCTCATATGTATTAACGGAAACTCGTCTGAGGTTCGAGAGGTTCAGATCAGCATAACCCGCGTTTCCTGCCAGCACCATGTTGATTTGCAAACGCATGTCTATCGCAACAAACGCTAAACTTAGTGATCAAATAGGAAATAACATTTTCTAGACGTCGAGCAGAGGTTTGTGAAAACTCCCCGACAGCGCTCGACCGGTTTCGACCTTCCTATTTGGGCTTATCAGGTAGGAACGGTCTCCAAGCTTCATACAACTTTATGTTCTACATAAACTCAAATTGGACAGAATTTACCGTCAAAACCAAATTGGCATGCAAATGAGAAGATTAGAAAAAAATAACGTTGTTGGAGAATCGGGGTTTGGGCCTACCTAATGAATCCGAGGATGGATGCAGCAGGTAGTGAGCAGTTTACATTTCGCACAGGCTTCGTGAGAAGTTGACGAGCGCATGCTTCCGATACCAATACCAGTTGCTAAAATCTTGTATTCTACAAGAACCCCTGTGGACCTGTTAGCCGGTTGGTAGTATTTTCTTGGGGGTTGCAACGTCATACAAAAATACATATCGGACCCCCTGGTTGGACTAACACCCAATTTGTATCATCCACTACAAGTCACTTGTCATGACCGTTACAGTCTTACACCAGCGCTATATCTTTGTTCACATACGATGATAACATTTTACTCGACGGACAAAAAAAAGATACTGTGATTATACCAGCCAAATAACTATCGATAAATCCTAAGATGACTCTTATTTTACCTAATAAAATGATCAAAAAAACCGCTTCGAACCCAGTGGCACGAAACTCTTATCGTTTGATGGAAATCGATGGGCCTTTATTTTTGTGGCGCGCAACAAAGTATGATTACTAATCAGCGTGGGTATGGTACGCACCGTTAGCGCCGTTTGCTTGGCCTCCTGATTCACAGGACCGGCGAGACAGCAGTGACTGAGGGCGTTGGCAATCACTCTTCTGTTTGATTTGCTCTGGAGTTGTACAAAGAGTTTCGTGTCGGCTGCATTCAGCCCGTTGATAAATTCGTTGATTTTGTCAGCCCGATCAGACAGCAGGGCACCATCGTCTTGCGTCCGAGGTTCCCGAGCTGCTCAAAGTTGAAACATAGTGCAATGGAGCAAGCAAGTTTGGAAAAACACTCATAAAGATGACCACTTTTGGGGGCTTGGGATAACTTTAAGTTGTGTTGGCTTAGCTTTCCAGTGACGTGCTCCATCACACTTTAAATGCGAAAATCATAATGTCTCAATGAAGTGAATGTTTTATTTGAAAACTGTTGGCCCTAAGGGTCACCCGACAACAAACCACTTGACATGAAGCAAGTGGTTGGAGAACTATCAACTGCTTGTGACCGAGTGATTTAGAGTCCAGCCACGAAGCAAGAAGCCCGGAGGTTGAGGTGCGCACTGATAATGATAACAAGAAGGCTGAAACAAGCGCCTAGTTCTTTTCGACCTTTGAGCAATAATTCCATGTACAGGATGAGGTTCACAGACTTCAAAACCTCTTCACTACTCGCACACTCTAAGTAGACTGGATAAAAAGGAAAAATTATAGGAGTAGCATGGACCTTCTGACGAAGAAGTCCTCGCTCAAAGACCCAATCAACGTGGTGCAACTAAAATGGTGCCTCCCTAAGTACAAGTTTGTCGCAGTTGATTTACAGAGTTCAAACTTCTGTCTAGGACACGGATGAATGGAATCTAGTGGAATGGAATTAGTGAGAAGCACATTGTTGACGGTCCAGAACATTACCAAATTATCTTCATAATTCTTGTCTGGTTTTCATCCCAGCGAGGCCTTAATTTCATGGAAAATTCTGATTTATGCATGGGATAAAACCATTTCATGCTGGAGCATATCAATTATGGACGGGTTCTCAACGGTAAAATAGTCGCAAAATTTGACGGGCTTCTGAAAAGCGAACCCAACTATGGGGATACACAAAAAACAAATGTCAAAAGTTCGTTCGAATGATTGTCGACTACTATTTCATCCGTGAGTAGTAGCGAAAGTATAAAGTATTATTGTTTGGGGAGTTTCATTCGACTACGATTCATTACCTATATCACAACTTTATGCAGAAACTTCAGTTTTTATCAGTCCCGTAATAGTATCGTGGCAAAAATAATGTAGTGAAGCAATCAGGGAGCATTTTATAATTCAGGGTTGAACAACTGCCAGTTGATCATCAGTTAGGCAAACGAAATATGGATGAATAAAGCGGATTTTTCGGAATAAAAATTTCGTAATCAATCGCTTTTCGATAATGAGATACTGATGTCTCAAGGCAGCGAATCCTATATATTGTATTGTAAGCACTTTCAGATGAAGATGAGGACCGAACTCTTTGACACTCAGAGGATTTGAGCAGTCTAATCAAGTGAGATACAACGAATTCCTCACTCAAGTGGTCATTTCAAGCCGTTGCCTTGGAGCAAGCGCCGCTTTGGCGAGCCCATGTGCATAGGACTCAATCCATTGGATAGCCATCTCCATGGAATAATGATAATAATGCCGTCAAAGGTGAGTAAAACAAGACAGCGGTGTAAACTCTTGATGATTCTTGAGAAAATTATCGGTGGTCTAGATGTAACATACAACTCATAAATTTGCTGAAAATTCTTCGACAGCCTGTGAGCAGTTCTCCCATCTTAGGGCTTACCAGCTAGGTACAGCCTCCAAGGTTCCCTCAACCTCGTATTCTGCTTGGACCCACATTGTATGATATTCTTCAATCACTCTAATGTGATCAATAATCTGGTTGGGACGGGAAAAAAACTGTTGAGTTCCTGGAAACCGAACTAACTGCGCAGGCTCCTTTATGAGAGTTGGCCAATCTACTATCGTCGGACTTAGTACGCCGGAGCTTCCCCCTGAATACTAGCTTCCGAGGTCGGCCTGGAAACTGAGCCAAGCGTGTAAATTACCAGTGAAGCCGTTATTTGCGGCAAAGAGACAGGTATCTGTGAAGACCTTGAGTTACGAAAACAAGGAGTCTTTGTTTCAGAAGCCTGGAATCTTGACTGTTCTTTTTCCAGCTCATTGAAACAACATCATGGCACAAGCGCTGCAAATTGTCTTCTCTAGAGGGAAAGTTGCTCTTCAATAGCCACACAGAGAGTTCTTTCGGTCAGTACAGCAAACCAAAAGCGTCATCGGACTTGGTTGGCATTATTCCAAAGGTAGAAATCTTAATGGATCCACCGCCTAATGGCGATCAAATCCCAAACATTATCAGGCAAAAGCAGGAAATATGTTCTAAAAGACATATTTACGGCTGCCCGAAATTTACATGTTCTCTACAACCAAAGAACTGGTTTTGCGGCCAAGGTCAATGCCTGTGCCTCTTTACCATGCCGCTGGTAGAACGGGCTGGTGTCCTTCTCAACGCATATATGTACGATCCATGAAAAAGTTGCTACAATCCATTCAGTTTGCAGAGCAGACGGGTAATCAGGGATAGCCAATTATGCGATCTATCTACACAGTGGGTTCCATAGTTGACCGTTTTCAGACGCTCGCAATTCTGCCATGCAACCAAAACACAAAACTGGCTTTTCGTGAAGGCAATTAGAATCAGACTTAGAGAGCATGCGGCCACCAAAAATACTGAAGAACTTTTACAGACCGTGGTAATGACTCTTGGATTGCGGTCTAGTTAAATCACACATGATTAGACCGCGGTTTCAGCTACCGTTCCACTGTTTCCTTGTCAGTTCCAGCGCATTAGGGAACAGGATCCTCATCTAACGTGTTGAAAATGACGAAGTTCCTACTCGGTATCGGTGTGTGACGGAACTGCAGATGTGTTTGAGCAAATCAGAAAACTTCAGTACTCCAGGTGGTGCTTATAAACACAAGGAAGTGAGAGTCAGGCTCATAAACACAAACTGCTATTGATTTTGATAAAGTACAAACAAGTTGTCGACAAATACCCTAATTTGTACTATAATTATATTCTGGCAGGAGACTCAACTGAATCCGTCATAAACGGAAAATTCAGCTGCATTCAGCTGAGTATCCTATGGAAACCGACTTCGTGTGCAAGGGAGAGTATTTTTTGAAAATCATAGGTTGTTTTTTGGCAGCCTGACGCCATTTTGGGAAACTGCTTTGACAAATACCACCTGCACTGTGGACAAGTGTCCTTCATTTCTGGACTCTGGGCGCTTTCAGGATTTACCAAGCTGTAGGTAAGCCAGCAAGGAAATTAGTAAGTGGTCTTCTCTTGGATGAACGTATATGCCACGATCCTGTATGTTAGGTGACCGATTACAACTCGTCATTTATGTTGTTCCCAGGATGGTACGAGACAAATTATTGCCGACGTTTTTCTCCAATTCTTAAACATTTGGTGGTAATATTTAACCGAATGGAACTATCCAGTGCAGCAGTCAAACTAGCAACTGTGAAGAGTATTCTGGATGCAAAATGTTTCTTTGTACCTCAATTTTATCCAGGCGGATGGGAGGTTCCTCCATGTTATGTTGTTGTTTGAGACCTGTTTTTTGTGTGAGTTGGTCACTAGTGGGAAAAAGATACTTTGTGTGTCAACCCTGGTCACCCAGTGGCGTGATTGACTGTTTTGCCGGTTTGCTTTGAGTTTTTGGACATCACACCATTGATCTGATATCTGCCTACCTTTTGCGGCAAACATCAGCGCGCTGTCAGTGAACTGCACGTATAAAAAGATGGGTATCAATACGTTTGAATAGCCACATACATCAGGGTCCATTTTGAAATTCAGCGTGTCGCCCCGGTTTCGGTGTTTTCTGAAATACAGGACGCTGTATCGATGAATTCTGCTATGCAGCGTGGAGTGAGACCTGAACAACACAAGTTGAACATACAACTGGCACAAAATGGTGGGTTTCTTTGGTAAGGAAAATGGTAAATTCTACGGCGATTCAATGCGGATTCTTTTGACAGAAGTTAGAAGATAGGATTCAGGAATCTGGACCACTGATACAGTCAGTTTGCAAACATCTTTCCCATTTATCGCACTCTTTTCACAGCACTTTTGTGTCCTGCCTTGCAAATGATAGATAAAACACATTGTCCCGAACCTTGCAGGAATTATGTAGCATGTAACACAAGTGTGTGTTCTAATTTGAACACGAAATCGGTTTTGACGAGACACTCAACTGGATCCAGCTGAATCCCCACTTTATCGTGAATTCCGTTGAGTCACCCCTCAAAACCAATTATCGTGCAAATGAAAGCATTTGTTTAAGTATCCCCATGGTTTGAATGAGAACACACTGACGAACATTAATGTTTTCGTCGTCTCGTCATCAGGTCAGTACATATATAATGGTTAAAAAAGGAGCGAAAAATGGGAAACGCAGCGAAGATTGGTTAGTGAAGTGCAAAGCGTGGAGACACGAACGATTGATTGTCCGCGCCACCACATCGCATCTAGTTGGATGCTGTGAAACAGTCTAGAGGGTTGTTGAGTGACTTGGCCAGTTGATTCGTGTCACACGACCAAAGCAGACTCAGCGTTCGTACGAAACGTTTTTGACAGCACATTACCGGGTTTCGCAGACGTATAGCGACTGCCTCGGCTGTGGTCAAGCAACGACGTTGGATAGATACTAGCAGTCTATTGGGTACGCGGTCAATGACGTGAAATGACTCATTTGGAATGACTACGTGCCCGGTGTCAATTAGGTGGGACGCAATTGAGCTTTAGGCTGAAGTGCTGAGTCTAGTTGTATTCCGGTAAGAGAGGTGCTCACGTATTCCCTTGAAAGGTTGCCGTGTCGTGCGCCCAACATACTCCGCTGAACACAAACATATTCTGGGTGAGGACTGGCATCTTGTCTTTGAGGTTTAAGTTGAACAAAGGGTTGGTTGTAAACCAAGACCGCAGAGTCCCATCCGGAAACGTGCGTTGTAAGGATTGAAACAAGCGGCGATTGACCATGTCCGCCAACAGGTCGCCTTTATACGGTAAACTCAAGTATATTGCCTTTTTTCCAATGGTCTTGATAGGCGGTTGGATAGGGCGATCGGACATATTCTTGGTTATAAATCTCTCTGGGTAACCATTAGCTCGGAGCATGTTAGCAGTGTGCTGCAGTTCAGAGTCCAGTGTATCAGCAAACCAAACACGCCTTGTTCGGTTCGTTAAAGTGTGAATCAGGGTTCGGTTCCGACTCAGTGGCACAAAACTCAGGAAGTTTGTGTACTGTCCCGTCCAAGTGGGCTTTATTTAGACAGACCTCTGAATTGAACCCGTGGAAAGTCTGACTTACTTAACTTCTAGAAAGTGGAAAGAATTGTCGAAGTATCTGTCAAAATCCACCCACTTTGGGCTCAGGTGGAATATGAGGTTGAGAGAAACTTGGGGACTGATGAAGCCCAATAACAGCGAAACCGGTCGTGGACTGTCGGAGAGTTTTCAGCAGCTGTATGAGTAGAGTAATACGTCTACGAAATGAGAGAAAGTTCGGATACATATTTTGTGCCCCATCACTCTGAAAAGAGGTTGTAACATGGAATTGTGAACCGATGCTGATGAATTTCGCGCTGTCGGCTTCTAATATGATATTCTGATTGGACGTTTGAAGCACCGGTCTGTTGGGATAGTTTGCAATATACGCGGACTCTTTACTTTTCTGCTTTTCACTTTCTTTTCACCGTATTTTTTATTTTGCGATTTTAGTGCATCGACAGCAGTGAAGCCCTGTAAAGAACACTAATGTTTACGAGAAGCACCGATGCCTCAGTTGTACTCAGCCGAAAAACTTATCCGTACCTACCGCCGTCTTAGTAAGATCAAGAGGCTAACTGATGATCACAATCGGATGTCCATCGATCCAGCCCTAGAACCGAGACCATTTGACGCCAACCTGGGCTCACAGAAATTTGAACAAGGAAACGAAGAAAAGTTTCTCGACAAATACACTCATTTGCATATCAATTTGGTTTTGACGAAAACATCATAAACGAGAGATTCAGGTGAATCTCCCGTCAAAACCAAACTGATATGCAAATGAGTGTATTTATCGAAATCTGTCCAATTTGGGTTCAAGTAGAACATACGGTTGACGGAAACTCGGGAACTGCGTCCACCTGATAAGCCCCAAGAAGGGTGAAACCGGTCCTACGATGTCGAAGAGTTTTCAGAAACCTTATGAGTAGTGTATTACGTCTAGGATAAGTCCCTTTTATCCAGTCTAGTCCAAAAGTGTCATGCTAATCCTTGATTTATTATCAAAAGGATATGGATGTTTCGACTGGACACATTAAACAGGTACACACAGGTGTGTCTCATACTAAGTTATGTTTCGGGATTTCGTCTCGCCCCAAAACAGTCGATGTTTGTCTTGTTGTTTCACCTCAAAAATCAATTTTTTATGTGCATCCTTCCTGATACACAACAGTTCACTGAGTTTGCACGTCTAAATAAACCAGACACCGTCATGCGTCATAACTGAGTCGAGTGCATCGAAAACTTGAATGGCATTGGACAGCGAACTGAACGAACGGTATGGTTAGATGACGGCCATGAAGCGAACCAAGTGTTAGATGTAATGCTATTCACAGGCAATCAGCAAAATATTCGGTTCGTGAAAGAGAAACAAATCATGAACAAACCCTCTTAGCAGGTCAGATTGCTCGAAGATGAGAAATTCTGGCACAAGCTTGCAAATGGAAAACAAAGTTT